>LR749774.1:1624191-1733264 GCA_902729485.2 Mus minutoides
CTCCTCCTCCTCCTCCTCCTCCTCCTCCTCCCCCCCCCCCTCTCTCTCTCTGGACAGGGCCCGAATATATTCTTGGTCTGTGTGATACCAGAGATCAAAGCCAGGGCTTTGTACAAGCTAGGTGAGCAGCTTTCCAACCTGGCCACACAACCAGGTCTTAAAACTTAAGTTTGTAATGCTCAAATCCAACACAAAACTCAAAAGGCGCTACACTGGCTGGTTTTGTGTGTCACCTTGATACAGGCTGGAGTTATCACAGAGATAGGAGCTTCAGTTGGGGAAGTGCCTCCATGAGATCCAGTTGAGGGACATTTTCTCAATTAGTGACCAAGGGGGGAGGGCCCCTTCCTTGTGGGTGGAGCCATCCCTAGGCTGGTGGTCTTGGGTTCTATAAGAGAGCAAGGTTTCCTGCTGGTGTTATTCTCTTCAGCCGTGCTTTCTCAGCAGCGCTTTCTCAGCAGCATCTTTGTTTTTGTTTTGTCTTTGAGACAGGGTTTCTCTGTGTAGCCCTGGCTGTCCTGGAACTCACTCTGTAGACCAGGCTGGCCTCGAACTCAGAAATTCGCCTGCCTCTGCCTTCCAAGTACTGGGATTAAAGGCATGTGCCAACACTGCCTGGATCAGCAGCATCTTTTTGTAGCCCAAGCTTTCAGATGCATGTTCCCTTCCATCTAGAGAAAGCCTTATGAAAACTCCTGCTTCCCAGCCCCATCCTGCATGCTCATCTTTCCAACCCCTGAAATGCAGCAGCTCCCTCTTCCCTCCCTGCTTACCCTCTCTGACCCCACAGAGCTGGCTTCCTCTTCTCTGTGCCAATTGGCAGGACAGGAGGTGGGGAGGGGAAAGTGCAGGATAGGAGGTAGGGAGGGGAAGAGAGAAAAGCTGGACAAATATTAGTAATGAAGTGACCTAAGTTTAGCCTGTGTGTCATTAATCACACTATTCTAATTTCTCATCTAAATATTTTTAAAAAAATTTTAAAAATGCAGAAATGACAAGAGAAAAGAAAAGAGAGAATGGTTCCTGCCTGTAATCCCAGACAGGGATACTAGAAGTTCGTCTTAGCTCCAAGCCTGTCCTAACTTCTCTGAGAACAGGATTGTGCCTGGCCATGAATCAATCTCCAGATACTGATACCTCATGTGCTGCCTCAAATGCACCACTGTCTCACTGTCTGTGAGGGCAGAGATGACCCTCCCAACACGAAGCAGTATGGCGGGAGGTCATACTCGGCTTGCTTGGCTCTGTTTTGCATTTGCTGTGTTACTGAGGGAAGCCAGCTAACTTTAAATCACTCCTTAGTTAGATGAAAACCGTCACCTGCTTAGAAACACGAATAATTGAGTAATATATATAAAGGCCTGGCAGGGTGCCTGAGATATAGTAATTACTGAACAAATATTAGTCACTGTGCACACAAGCACACACCATTATGTCGTGAAATCCAAGTGTGTAATCCAATTCTCTACACAACACAATGGCCCAGAGCTGTTAGGTACAGAGCCATAAGTAGAACGAGGGGCAGGAACCATGGCTACTCCACGCTAACAAAAAAGATCAACTGATATCTTCAGTGAGAGGCCATCCAAAGATTAGTCCTTAGTCCTTGTTCACAGTATTAGCTCCGGCCTCGTAGCTGCTCCTGTCAGCCCTGGCCTTATAAAAGGGGAACAAAGGCATGGCTTTGTTTAAGTTCAATACCAAAGACTCCAGCAAATGTTTGCTTTTCCCTTTTAGAGCTCCCTCCGCCCACACCACGCCCCAGAAAACACATAAAAATACCATTTGCCCTGCTTGGCTATGTGTAACTCAATCTTTTTGAGACCTCTCCCAGGAGCCTCTCCCAGTGTTCTCTTTGCTTTTGAGACTATGGGATGCCCCATAATATTCTCTCTCAGATAACCTGCTTAAAAATCAGGCCTCAGTTAGGCAAAACACTAGCTTAGTAAAAGTGGAGAGTAACGTCTGCGCAAATGGCAGTTTTTCTCAACTCCCTTAGAAGTTCCCTAAGCAAAGGGATGTGGGGTGGGGGATCAGCAAAGTTATGAACCTCAGAAATATCATCTCCTTTAGATAGCCTTTGGCTCTCTCTGTGCATCCTGAAAACCAATGTTTATACATCTTCCCCTCTCCTCTGGTGTCTAAGAGTTCAAGGGAGAGAGCACTAGCCATTTAGAAATATATCCTAGGAAGGTGCTTTGTGACTACCAAGTTTAACTTTCTATAAATTACTTTTTAGATTTATTTATTTTCCTCCGTGTGCATGAGAGTTTTGCATATATATGTGAATGCATATATATGTATATGTACCTCACGCATGTCCCATGCCCTGAGTTTTGAAGAAAACATCAGATCCCTCCAAACTGGAGTCACAGATGGTTGTGAGTCACCATGTGGGTGCTGGAAATAGAACCTGGGTCCTCTACAAGAAAGAGTTACTAGTGCTCTTATCCACTAAGCCATCTCCAGACCCCCAAGTTTGACTTTTTAGAGTTCTGTATCTGGCACACAACATCAATAATGCAGGGTGTGATTGCACATGCCTGTAATTCTAGCACTGGGCAATGGAGGCAGGGCAATCAAGAAATTCACACCCAGCTTCTGCTACATGTCTCTATAGCAGCATCCATCAGACATTTCAGATGAAAAAGAAATACTGGAAAAGACAGATAGCGACATGGCTCAGCAGGTAAGCGCATTTGCTGCTCTTCCGGAGGAACCAAATTTGGTTCCCAGCATCCATGTCTGGTGGTTCACAATTACCTGTAACTGCAGTTCAAGGGGAATCTGACATCTTCTTTCGGCTTCTGTGGGAAACACACACACACACACACACACACACACACACACACACACACACAAAATTAAATAAAAAGAGAGGAGGAAGAAAAGAAATCTGAGACATGATAGATTCACCAGAATTAGGTACTGAGTTTAAGCTAATCTTTTAATTAGCATTGTCTCACTTTACTAATTATAAAGTTGGAAATGCACAAGATTAAAATAACTCTGCCCCCTCCCCCAATTCACTGCTTTCTGTAGTGAAATGTCACTGCCATCATAGAGCTGATTTGTTACCGAGCTGTCTCTTGAACTAGTAGAGAGGCTGTACTTTCATTCCCGACTCATATGCAGGCAGCTGGGAGGGGCTTGCTCGCCTCCAGCTGCATGTTGAGAAGGGAGCACCTAACGGAGGAAACCAACACAGAAGGAGAAAAGAAAGATGTGGGGGTTCCACATGGACAAAGGAAGTCGCACCACTGTCCATCTGTCATCAGAACCGCACACCCAGACGCTGCCTACCTGCCTACTGTGCAAGCTCAGCCAAGCAGTGCTTTGCATTTTCCTTAAAGATAGGTTCATAGAGGAATGAAGGA
Organism: Mus minutoides; assembly: GCA_902729485.2. Taxonomy (NCBI): domain Eukaryota; kingdom Metazoa; phylum Chordata; class Mammalia; order Rodentia; family Muridae; genus Mus; species Mus minutoides. Next base: position 1,627,569 of record LR749774.1, read on the forward strand.
CTCCTGTTGTAATCAGCTAGCCATCTCAACAATCACTTCTCAAAAATGGTCTCAGTTCTTAGGAGACATCTTCTCAATATTAGAGCAAAAGCAGATTCTTACAATCAATTAAAAGTCATTAAGGGAAACAGGGCTCAGGGGAAATGTCAGGATGCTGTGCCCACATCTACCTTCCAGGTTTCTACAGGTTCAAACCTAAAAATAAATTTCTATTGTAAAGCTCATGCCTTTAAACCCACCACTCGGGAGGCAGGGGCAGGTGGATTTCTGAATTCGAGGCCAGCCTGGTCTACAAAGTGAGTTCAGGACAGCCAGGGCTGCATAGAGAAACCCTGTCTCAAAAAACAAAACAAAACAACAAGAAAAAACTTTCTATTGTAAATCTGGTTTTCTCTCTCCCTCTCTCATATGTGGGGAGTGTGTGTGTGTGTGTAAAGGTCAGAGAACAACTTGCAGGAGTCAGCTCTTTCTCTACCATGTAGGTTCCAGAGCTGGAATTCTGATCAGCTTTGTCGGCAATTGCCATTACCCACTGAGCCGTCACACCAGCTCTCAGCTCACTTAAAGTAGATAAAATTCATTTAAAGTAGATAAAAAAAAGACCCAGAGTTAGAGAACAGATCCCTGCCTGTGTGTGTAGATGTGAGCATCTACTTCCACTGTATTATCAATGTGTTTTGTTTCTTTTTTTTCTTTTGTGTGTGTGAATGTGTGTGTGTGTGTTTGGTTTCTTAAGTTGTACATACCTTCATCTTCTCTAAAACTAATCTCCATCTTGGTTTTGTTTGTTTGCTAAATGCTTCTTGCATGGTTTTGAAAAAACAAGAAAAAAGACTCTATTATTCATAACAGGAAAAAAATATTTTTAAAAAAATGACCTCAAATGTGAAAATAAATTTCAGAGTACCAGAGAGAGAGCTAGAGAGGTAGGAAGATGGAGAATAAATGTGTAAAGATAGAAAACAAAACAAAACAAAACAAATACATCGCAGAGCTGCAGAATTAGAGAGCACTGCTTGTTTGTAGATATAAGTGAGTTATAGCTGTGGCCAGTCAGCATGTGTGCACATGCACATACAGAGAACATCGATGGTAACACACACATGAGCACTCAGATAAAGAGAACAAAGCATCTTAAGAAGTAGTGGCAAACACGGAAGTGGAAGCTCACAGTCAGCTATTAGATGGAACACAGGACTCCCAAGGAAGGAGCTAGAGAAAGTACCCAAGGAGCGGAAGGGGTCTTCAACCCTATAGGTGGAAGAATAACATGAACTAACTAGTTCCCCCTGTGCTCATGTCTCTAGCTGCATATATGGAAGAAGATGGCCTAGTTGGCCATCATTGGGAAGAGAGACCCCTTGGTCATGCAGACTTTATATGCCCCAGTACAGGGGAACGCCAGGGCCAAGATGTGGGAGCGGGTGGGTAGGGGAGCAGGGCGGGGATGGGGGAGGGTATGGGGAACTTTCTGGATAACACTTGAAATGTAAATGAAGAAAATATCTAATAAAGAAAAAATAATTAAAAAAAAAAAAAAGAAGTAGCTGTGTCCACGCTGGTCAATGGTTTTTATGAAACAAACAAGTAGTATTCCAGGAATAAGGATAAGGAACTCTCTGGGCCTGAAGAGTTAAGACAGCACACATCTCTGCTGGGGGCTGCGTGCGGTGCTGAGGATGCTGGGGGTGTAGCCAAGCAGGAAGAGTTATTTAAGCTGCTTTGCTTGAGGAAGTAGGGCCGGATGTCCATGTCTCCTCCTGGAGCCATGTAAATTGCACTCTGTTTCTTGGAGGGGAAATACAGCATGGTTGGCCCTGTTTCCATGGGTGATTTGCTTCTGTAGGATGGGTAACAGAGGAGCCTGGGGTAGCATCCTCCTTTGCATTTACTCATCTTGCAGTGTGGAGATGTGAATCAGAGGCCAAGATGCACAGAAGTGTCATAATGACATCCCTGAGCCCTGCACCTCCAATCGCATCCTAAACATTTGTTGACACAAATGTGTCTCTGAATCTATCTAAAACCACTGCCTGCGAGGTTCTCTCCCAATCCCGGCAAACTGGAAGGACATTCACTGGAGATCTAATGAAAAAGGGGTGGATGGAGCACTGTAAATCCTTTCCTGCAGCTAGAGGAAGGTGTCCAGGCAAGCAGGACAGCCATCATGAAAAGGCAGCGGAGAACAGCCCATTGTACCAGGTTCACATTACTGAATTATTCTGATTTTGTTTTTCATTTTTAATGTTTAAGACAGGGTTTCACTGTATAACTTCAGCTGTCCTGGAACTTACTCTGTGTAGACCAGGCCGGCCCAAAACGCACAGATATCTGCCTGCCTCTGCTTCCCAAGAGCCTGGATTAAAGGTGTGCACAACCACCTCCTGACAGGGTTTTCTTTAAAACTTGTTCAAAGAAAGGACAGCAAAAGGCCTTTGGTGGGCAAAAGCACTTGCCAGAGAAGCTTGACAATCTGAGACCCATCTCACATCTACACTATCTATCTGTAATCCCAGCAATCCTCCTGGGAGATGGGAGGCAGAGAGAGAAAAATGGCCTGGAAGCTCATGTCCCACAGTATGAAGGGCAGCAGAGACAAGAGGCCCTGCCTCAAACCAAGGTACAAAGAGAAATTCAATTCCTGAAAGCTGTCCTCTGACCTCTTCATGGCTCCTGTGCACCCATGATCACATGCATACAGACACATTAATAATAATAATAATAATAATAATAATAATAATAATAATAATAAAAATAAAAACAAAATTATAGAAGTAATAGACTCATATAGTTAATGGTGTTGAGGGAAAAATATTTTTTGCTGAGTCAAGATTTTTCTAAAACATTGGCTGCAGAGATTTTTTTTTTTAAAGACTACAATTTGATAGAGGGCAGGAAGGGGCAGACACAGAAACAGGGGTGTGGGTATGTTGGTCTCCTGATAGGGTAAAAAGCGGAGACTTAGGCACAACACCTGCACAAGGCACTCAGCTTGGCAGCACTCTAACGAAGCTGTTCTCCCATGTGGTCACCATGACAGACACTCTAGCACTCCGGGATTAATCACTGTGAACAGAGACAGCAGCTGAATAGGAGGTGGTCATTTCAAGACTCTCCCTGGAGGCCTGGGAAATGGCTATAGTTAGGGCTGCACTGTGAGGGTGATGTCACCACTGCAGGAGACAGCGCCCCGCCCCTCTGAGCTAGCCACTCTTCAGCAACTCAATAGTCTTTTGTGAGAAATTCCATCTTGGAGATTCCTGCTTGACAAACCTGCTTTCTAAATACCAGTGTTTGGCCACAAAGAGAAACTTAAAGTTAGAGCAGCCCTGCACGTGGGAGTCATATGAGAGAATACGGCACGGAAGCTGCCTCCTCCCCAGAATCCTTTGCGTGGGACTCAGGCATCTATGGAGTGCTTAACCCTCACTCCCCACCACTTCACAGCTGGGCAAACTAAAGCTGAAGAAAGGGAAGTCAGATGCTGGAAGCTGACAGAGCCTGTAATATCAGGATTTGGAAGGCTGCGGCAGGAAGATTGCTGTGAGTTCACTGCCAGGCTGAGCTACACAGACAGGCCCTGTTTGAAAACCACCCCACCACAAGAAAAGAAGAAGCACAAATGCTGGCTACTCTGGTGTCAGGACTTGGTGGAGTCTGTACCTCACTGCAGGAGCCTTCTGCTCACTGAGCCAGACCCACGCCACACCCACTCATTTCCATGCTCTGGCAGTGGAACACTTAGAACTTCACCATCTACACCCCAAGGACCAGAGACAAAACACACAGCACAAGGCCCTCCAGACTGGCCTGCTTGAGTCACCTAAGCAGAAAGCCAGGGTAGCGCAACTGGAAAAACCAGCTCTGAGAGGTGGAACCTTGCGGCCACTCCGCTTGAAGCAAACAGGCAGCTTAGGACCTCAGCCAGAGTCTGAGACACACACACACATACACACACACACACACACACTCTTACACACACAGGCATTGAGAGCTTGAGCACCTTCCTGGGCAAACGTTGTTCCCATAATTAAAGGAAGCAAAATGACTCGGGGTTGATGCCTCTCCTTTCTCCTGTTTGTTGCAGAGGTAAAATAGATGCAGCATGCAAGTCAGCCACAAAGCAGCAGGGCTAAGAAGACAGGCTGGGTAAGGTGGTCAGAAGCACTTGCCTAGCATATGGGAGGCCCTGGGTTCAATTCCCAGTAACACCCATGCGCACGTGCCAAATAAATAAATAAAAGCTTATAAGAGTTTATAAAAGAAAATCAGTGTCTCCCTAGAAGTACACCTGTACACATATGTGTAAATGCACACACCCAGAAACACATATGCACACATATGTGTAAATGCACACACCCAGACACACATGTGCACACACATGAGCACATGTGTACACCCAGATATACATGTACACACCCAAGCATACATGTGCAGACACACATGTAGATGAGAAAGTGAGTACTTGTACCAGTCAGAGTTGCCACTCTAGCTGCAAGACCCGGTAGCTTAGCCCTATCACTACTCCATTCATTTCTATGGAGCCTGTCTCTTCTGGTTTCCACATGTTCTTCAAAGGTCCCTACTGAAGCAGTCTTTAACACATTCTTTCACCTCTAACACCCATTACTGCAGACTGTGATGATGAAACCATGGTGAGGATTCATGTTAGAGCTGGCTTTCACACTGTGGGGCACCTTCTGTGGCAGAACCCCACTATCTTCTCAGTAACTATGAAGTGGGCCTGGCCTCTCCCTGGTCACACTATTGTTTGGTTAGTGTTTCCCTATAGGACCCCTTGCTAGATCGACATCACCCATACCACAGCAGGATGCTTGTAGGGTCATTTAGAAGTGCTGATCTGTTTGCTTGTTTTGACTTAATAGAGATTCCACCACATCCCAAGTACTGTGCCCTTACACAGACTGCCTCAAAGAGAAACATAAAGGAGCCAGCACAGGCTTTATAAAGCAAGGGAGGCTTGGAATGGCATAGGCAAACCTCTGTAGGCTGCGACAGTCTCAGGAGTGGGGACAGAGCGTAATGGGTCTCAGGCAGCCAGGAACACTGCTACAATGCTGAAAGCACATAGTGTGTGCAAGCATGCCAGTGGCATGCTTTGCCTGCAATGCTGTGTGAAGCTTATCGTGCACCTTGAGGAAAGGCCTGTTCCCTTCTCTGGGACATTCTCCCGGCTGCACTGCATTGTGCCAGTTTGGGTCACTTTTGCTGGGCCTAAAGCCAGTTTGCCCTGCATTGTTTTCTACCTGAGTGGAAGGAGACAGTGGGTGATTCATTTTCTTCTGGAAAGCATACTTACACACTCCCGGCCCGCTTCCTCTCACCCAGCCTTCCCTCCCAGGACAATGAGGCATTGACAAACTTGTTTACATTGACCTCCTCCTGAGACTGAAGACAAGCTCTTCCAACACTCCCCAGATGGTACACAACCAAAGCAGAAAACAAGCTTAGGTTTTATCTCAAACATTCCTCTAAGTGCAAAATGAGTCTGAAGAATCAGTCACCGAGGCCCAGAATGGGCTTCAGGGCCTTCAAAGCAGACTTGTGGCTGGAGGACAAACACAGCTATCTATCTGTGGAAATACTTCCTTATCCAAACCCAGGCAGGGCCAGCATCTGCCCCTGACGCTGGTGGTCAGAGTGTTATTTACCCCCACACATCTTAACCACACTTAGACCCAGAGGAACAGAAAAGGGTCAAACGGTCAACAACCAATTGTTTCAGAGTCACAGTGGTGAAAGGCCATTGGAGGCCCTACTTCTGGAGTGCCATCCCCCTTACCGGCTGAAGATGTGGGTCACTCACCAGGAAGACTCAGGCTGCCTGAGGGTGGCATAGAGGAAGTCCAAGGGCTTAGGCAACTGTTACTGGAGAGGGAGGTAGTGGCTTATCATATTTTGTCAGAGCAGAAGCTACACCTCCACAACGAAAGGTCAAAAGAGCTTTCTTTAAAAAGGGTGTGTGAGCCAGGCGTGGTGGTGCACGCCTTTAATCCCAGCACTCAGGAGGCAGAGGCAGGCGGATTTCTGGAGGCCAGCCTGGTCTACAGAGTGAGTTTCAGGACAGCCAAGGCTACACAGAGAAACCCTGTCTCGAAAAACAAACAAAAAGGGTGTGTGTTCATTTTCTTCTTTCCGACTCAAGTTTCTGGGAAAGTACTACACAAGGTTTTGGAAAAGGGTCATCAGTAAGAGCCGCCTGTTGTAGGTCCACTGACCTTTGCCTCCTCGTTCACATCCCAGGTGAAGGAAACAGCGTTATACGCAATCTCTTCAATGTTCCCGATGGTGTTAAAGCTCTCCTTGTAATCGGCTGCAACAGGGAAAGAGAAAAAGGTCTCAGCAGAGCAGCAGTCAGTGGGGAAGCACACACCTGTGAACCCAGAACACGCCTGCAAACCCAGAACATGCCTGTGAACCCAGCACACGCCTGTGAACCCAAGCACATGCCTGTGAACCCAGCACATGCCTGTGAACCCAACACATGCCTGTGTCCCTGCCCTTGGGAAGAAAGGAAGACTGAGCTAGCAGGCCCAACCCCAGATCTTTATAGTGAAAACAGAGCACATAGCTTTTAACATAGAAGGGTGTATATTCAACATAGGAATGTCATAGACCATAAGTAAATAGGAGGAGAAAAATTAAAGCAACTACAGAGTCTACTGACCCACAACTAACTGCCTTTAAACCTTAACCTGTGTGTTCTTCTCTCTCATCTAGCTCCTTCTCTACAAACATGTAAATATATTTACATAGCAACATAATATATATATTTTCATTTCTATATTGTTTTGCTGGGCCCATCTCTAGCATTTTCCCATATCTAATACCTTCTGTAAAATTTGTGGTAATTATTGCTAGTTATTGCTAATAACTGCTAACTGTAAACGCCATCGCCTCAGACCATGGGCCATGGCTTTACTCTTCTTGGTCACTCAGCCCAATAGCTTCTTACACCAGTGCTTCACTTACTTTTACAACTATATTTCATGTAAATTTAATTATATTTTATTAAAGTAAATTCTTGGGGGCAGCAGGTGTAGCAGGGGCTGGGGAAAGAAGAGCTGGGTTCAACACCCAACACAGAAACAAAAGAGCTTTGAAAGAGCATGTTCTCAAACATAAGGCTGCTTCTTACACCGTTCTCTCCTGTAGAGCTGAGACAGGCGCTGTAGCCCTGGCTAGCGAGACACTGACAGAGAGCTGCCTGTTTCTGCCTCCAGAGGGCTAGTGTTAGAGATCTGTGTCATCGTCGTTCCTGGCTGTATTTTTTTTTTTTAGATTTATTTTATTTATTATATGTAAGTACACTGTAGCTGTCCTCAGACACTCCAGAAGAGGGAGCCAGATCTCGTTACGGATGGTTGTGAGCCACCATGTGGATGCTGGGATTTGAACTTATCACCTTCGAAAGAGCAGTCGGGTGCTCTTACCCCTGAGCCATCTCACCAGCCCCTCCTGGCTGTATTTTAAAGTTGACTACTTTTGTCAAGCTGTTCCAGGGAAGAACGATTTACACTCAGAGTAACTACGTCCTTTCTTTTCAGATGTTTTCTTTCCAAGTTGATGTTCAAAACCTGGTCTCTTCTTATCCTCATCTGCAATCTCTTGATTATTAAAGGGTTGGACTTGGGTCTCTGGCTATTTGCATTTCTTCTTATTCTTTTTATTTTTGTAAGTTCATTCACTTATCTTGGCTTTTCTAAGTCTATCCTTGCTCTACTTTTCTCTTAGGGTAGTCAAGAATTTCTGCTGATTTTAAAATGAATACACAAAGGTAAATGAGAAAGTTAAAAAAAAAAAAGAAACCAACATTCGACCCTACAGTTTCTTATTAGAAACTGCACAGAGGCGATGGGACAGTTGTGAACACACGCCTGTGCTTCTGAAAGGCAAGCCAACAAACTCTCCCATTTCTAAAAGAGAAGAAGAAAGCTGAATTTAAAATCCAGTTCCTTGATTCTGCACTAAGTGCCTTTCGAGATAATAATCTTACAACTGAGTTTGAAGGTCAACTGTGAATAAGACAGCAAATGTCACTTCTGAAAACTAAGACAAACCAAGGGGGTTAGATTGAGCGTTTAGACACTGTGGATTCCTACGTCTCAAGGGTTTAGTTTTCCGGTCTTAATTTCCCCTTAAAAAGAAAAAAGGCTGAGACAAGAAAAAGACTTCATACAAACTGTACTATAAACACACCAGAGTTTTCTAATATGGCACTGAAGCAACAAACATGACAGCCAAAATTTCTACTCTGTGCCAGGAACTGTCCTTACTAGGTCCCCAATCTTAGAGCTTTTGCAATACAGGATCCAGAACACAAATAAACACATAAATGTAAGCAAACAAGATAACTATTGTAAATCTGCTTGCTTTTTCAAATGAATCTTGACTTTTCTCTAATGTTCTTTGCCCATCAAAAACAGAGAAGCAGAATGAAGGTAGTTCTTATTAGTTATGGTACCTTACACACAAAAGAACTAAGTATGTGGCTAGCAAGGCATACTGAAATACTTGGAATGGGGNGGGGGGGGGGGGGGGGGGGGGGGGGGGAGTAATTCTAATGAAACTGTTCCCTTTGACGCTGTGGTGCTAGCCATAAAGCCAGAATCTCAAGGCTGAGGTTACCATGTCCTGGACATACGAGTCAGGGCAAGTAGTATGGAAATGCATGGCCACAGACATTCTGCAGGGTGTGTCAGGATGCCCCAGAGCAGAATGGGAATTTATGGATTCCCAGGGCTTAGACTATCTGACAAGCACATCCTCAGATGTTGGAGGCCAGCAGAGGCAGCAGAGGGCTTTGGTGAGATGCAGGCTGCTGCCAGAGATTCTCATTCCATGAGCATGGAGTGGGGCCAAGGCTACATTTCTGCCAGCTCTCACATGGGGTTGTGAGTTTCTTTGCTGCGTCTTCCCTACACTTGAGAAGTCTTGGTGCTGTGGCAAGACAGAGAGGATCTTTTTGGGTACTTTCAGCCCATGCCACATGTGGTTTTAGGAAGCACATTCATCTCTATGAGGTCCATGCAACAGTCTATACTTCCCCGAAAATACTTCTCCTCTTGATGGACAGACCCGAAGCTATGTAAAGGAGGACCAGTTATTTAACCAGGGACACTCAGACATGACTATCCTTATACCTAAAGTGGACTCAGAGATACGTTTCCTTCTGATAAAGTCACTGCCATCTCCCGGCATTCAAACCCGAGGGTTCTTGGGATGATAACTGTGCTCTAATGAGGACACACATGCGCAAGCCAGGCAGCCTTGTGCCAACAGTGAGCTCTGAGGTCCTTTGTCTCCTCTAGTTCTTACAATCACTCCTCGGGTAGGACTCGGCATGTTCTCTCCTAGAGAGAAGCCAAGCTGTATGTGGAAGTCACAAAGCTGGCAACTAATCAACTGTGATTTGAAGTCAAGTCTGTTTGATACTAACAGCCACACTTTTAACTACAACTTCAACCATAAATCATTGTCGGATATTGATAGCACAGCACTTGTTCCATTGGCAACTGTTTCATGAGGTGCTGAGGGGAGGTTTGGTGAAGGAGGCAGGGAACCTGAGTGTTTGGCGACCATAGGAAGTTACTTAACAAAGGAGGGCAGGGATACGGTACTTCAACAGAGAGAAGACAAACAAGAAAACACTTCCAGAACTTGCAAGCATGAGAAAACTAAGGGAGAAGTTTAAGCTAGCCCATCTAAGAAAAGCAAAGGCACTGGTGCCATGGAAAAATGAAGCTTAAATTTTACGACGTCTGCCAGAAGGTACTGAGTATGCCTACACACATACTTCCCATATTCATTTCTGGCAAGTGATATTCTACATAGAAATTATGGGACGCAAATGCTTTTAATTTCACAGGAGGTATGATGGTGAGTGAATCCGTTTGTTATCTTTTACTTTTATCTTTTGCAGATAATGAGTGGTCTGTTAATTGGGTGCTTTGTTTTAATTCAAACTTTTGAAGGCTCAGGCTTCCTCACACTGACGGTAAGAACACCAAGATGCTGGACGGCGGTCAAAGGAACCACTAACCCCTGCGCCTTAATTAAGCCCCGTGCGCTTGGAGAAGTACAACTACCCCCCTTTAATTATTTTATATATTGCTGGAGATTAAACAGACTGGTGTAATTAATACAGAAGATGGCACTCTTCTAGAAGCTGTAGATTCTGTCTGGACTAGTGAAATAATGAGGATGGAATTCTGGAGACAAACCCAGGAGCCAGGCCAATTCTGAACATAGCCACAGCAGACACGCTTGTCTTCTTAAAGCAGAGACTGGCATGGTAGACAAGTTTTGGAGCTATGAGCCCACAGGTCCATCTGCAGGGTGATAGACGGGATACGGTAAGCAAGTACATTAGCTGTGGGCACCTGGGCATATGAACTCTTCTCCTTGACCCTCCATGAGTTGTTACCTCTGAGAACAGAGCCAGTATGCACAGACTGCACAGCTGCTTCTCCACGCTGGGCAACCACCATACCTGACCCCACCTGTCCTGAACTCCTGCGGCCCCCATCGGCAGCCTGGGCAGACAACACATGACAGGGAGCAGAGTGCCTGAGGACACGCAGCTCTGACTTGAAAAAGATGGACAAAGCTCAAACCTTTAGAAAGGAGTTTCCCCCACGCCCCGTTCTTCTAAATCAAAAAGAGCACCATTTTAAAGTGTGTGTGACTCATGTAAGAATTCACCAACAAGCTTGTTGTTTTCCTCATAGTACTCTTAACAAGTCACAGGCCACCCAGTGTCCTTGAATATGTCAACAAGCACTAAATCATTTCCATCATTTGGTCCTAGTCCATGAGCAAATAATACCCACCATTTCTCTCTCTCTCTCTCTCTCTCTCTCTCTCTCTCTCTCTCTCTCTCTCTCCAAATGTGAGCTAGGCTCTGTGCTAAACACACACACACACACACACACACACACACATACACACATCCTGCAGGCGATCATGAACCTTTGTCTACCTCACCTGAAAAGTAAGAAACACACAAACATGCTAAATACCTCTTCAACTCTGTCACTTGGTCTGTGTCTTAGCCTTTTTTCTGTTGTTGTAACTGAATACCATAGGCTTTAGTAAATTGCTTAAAAAAAAAAAAAAAAGCTGTGGTTTGAAGGCTGATCCCACCTGGCCTGTGGTGGTGGTGGTGAGAGGTTTCTTCTCACCATCATGAATGGTGACAGAGGGGACATGCCAGCTCAGAAGCTTTACATCTATCTTACAGAGTCACCAGAGCACTGAACTCTCATGACCTCCCCACCTCAAACACATCAGTACACAGACTAGAGATTGGGTTTCCAACGCATGAACTCTTGGGGACACTACAACCTCACTAGGGGATTAAGAGCTGAGCTGGGACCAGCACCCAAAGCGCTGTCTATACACAAAGCTAAACCTCTTGGCTTCTGTGACATGAAATCTTTCCAGTGTGCGTCTTTTCAGTACACAATTCAGAATGTTGGTGGTAAGATTATGAATATAGAATGTGAGCAACAATGAGTAAATCTTAAAGTGAATCAAAGGATTGCTATCTGCTCACCGTGGTGAGCCTTCCGGGTATGAGTTAGGACGGCATCCTTCTTAGGATTCTCTTTGCACTAAACCTAGTATTTTTCTCGGGTTTTCTGGTGGTTTGAATATGCTTGGTCCGGGGAGTGGCCCTATTAGCAGGTATGACCTTGTTGGAGTAGGTATGGCCTGGTAGGAGGAAGTGTATCACTGTGGAACTAGGCTTTGAGACCCTCCTCCTAGCTGCCTTCCAATCAAGATGTAGAACTCTAACTCCTCCTGCATTATGCCTGCCTGAACAAGCTTCCTATCTTGATGATAATGGATGAACCTCTGAACCTGTAATCCAGGCCCAATTAAATGTTGTCCTTTGTAAGAGTTGCCTTGGTCATGGTGTCTCCTCACAGCAAAGGAAACCCCAAGACATGTTTGGTTTCATTTCTAGGGCAGGAATTATATAGAACAGTGTTACAGATTTCAGACTATAATAATATAAACAAAATTAACAGAAGCATTTTGCATTTTAGACTATTACTATTTTCCACATATGCGATTCTTTATACTATTTGAAGGCTGGTGCTGGGGCTCATGAGTATAATGTTCACTGTGCAAAATATGAAGACTGAGTTTGGATCATATACACATTCACACAAGTGTGTCCTTACCTCCAAACTTGACCTCAAAACAGTAATAATAAATAACATCAGTGACAGTTCATATCCTGTGCATAAACATATAACTACACATACACGTGAGCCTCTGTATACACCCTGCCAGCAACTACACACCTAATCAACTTGGCTAGACATACATTCTTCTGACTGGTCTAAGATAGTTTTAACTATTTTGTTGCTGGCCTAAAACATTAATATGTGGACCACACAAAGGTACCAGACACCTTCTGAGAGTTTTCTCAATGAATAAAGATACAAACTGCTTTGGTGTTAATTTATACATCTGTGTAATGGGAACTGTTCGTCATTTGCCCCAGGGTTCCAGTCTCTATTCCATCAGTTGATGCTCTGCTGTTTTGTGGGGTAGAAACGGGAACAAGCAGCCATCAAACCTGGAACCAAAAGCTGCCGCTGCAAATGGGTGATGTATCCTAGACCAGCTACCATGTTCCCTTCAGCACAAACTCTAGCCTGTTCCCACCCCACGTCAAATAGTTTCAGGAACAGGAACCTGTGGGAAAACCAACTGATTGGTAAAAGAAAACAGAACTGATTTTCTCAAATGATGGTGCTTTATATTACTGCTAAGAATCTCAAGAATTACGGTTCTATGAAACATTCCATTGTTGTTCTCAAATCCTTGAAAGGTATATAGAAATAGATATAGATTAGATATATAGATATAGATATAGATATAGATACAGATATAGATAGCGAACTGTGGTTCAGAGCTAAAGTGAGCAGATCCACAGAGAAATGACATCCAGATCATTCGTGGTGAACCTGTCGCTAAATTGAACGAGCCTAATTCCTTCAGGGACCACACCTTTGGTAGAGTTAGATCTGTCCTCCAAAAGGGGAAACTGTTGCTAACTTTTGAGTGCCTTACAAGGGTGACCACAGCATCCAGCCACCTGAGTGCCATGGTCTTGGAAAGTTTCATAACTTGTCTGAGCTGCCTCAAACCACATGGGAATGGCTATAGTCAGCATGTGCCACCAGCATCCTGATCAATCATAATCAAACCCTTATTCTGTAGAATCGGTATCTCAGGGAAAGATCACAGTAAACTCTGGGAGACTATTAAGCCTTGCCTATTTTGATACACATATTTTAAAAAGTGAAAACACTACCTGGTGTCTTATTTAAAGCATCTCCAAATAAAGTCACATCATCAGGATTAGGCAGAACACAAAAATTAAATCAAATGGAAGTATAAAAGGAATGAGCTACAGCTGAGCACATGGAAAAGGNGTGTGTGTGTGTGTGTGTGTGTGTGTGTGTGTGTGTGTGTGTGTGTGTGTGTGTGTGTGTGTGTGTGTGTGTGTGTGTGTGTGTGTGTGTGTGTGTGCCTGTAGTATGTGTGTGTCTGTGTGTGTGTGTGTACTGAACTCTCATTATCATCTAGTATGGTCTGTTTAAAGAGCAGTTCCACCCTCTCATTAAAATGGGGGAGGGGAAGGGGTTGTCTTCAGGAATCCACTACACCCCCGTCCTCCATGGAACATTCCTTCTGCTTAGCCATTTGGGCTCCAATATTCCCTGGAAAAGAAAAGCTGTTTATCAGGAAAGGCTCATTAAGAAATAATGATCTGGACCTGGAAAAACAAGACTCCTCAGAGCAGAAAAGAAAGGTACAGATGTACAGCCTTAAATTTCCAAATTCCTTGTTTTTGTTTGCTTTTAAACAACTCCCCATTTGTTTGATCCAGTAAATCTAATACTTTCAAGCTAGGTTTAAAAGGAGAATCTCCCCTGGTTTACTAGTGTGTATTACATTTCTACACTAAGTAATTAAACCGTTACCTTAATTTAAAAAAAAAAAAAAAAAAAGCCTGGTATGTAATAAAAGGGCAGCTTAGTGGGAGGACTGGTACTTCTGGGCTGGAGGCACTCAGATGCTTGCCTTGTCAGCCTCAGGACCCAAAGTCAAATCCCCAGGACCCAGATTTAAAAACAAGACAAAACAAACAAACAAACAAACAAAACCCAAATCCTAGTGTGGCGGCATGTTTGCCACACATGGAAACAAAGACAAGCAGATAGATTCCTGGACCTCACCAGTCATCCAGACCAATGAGCAATGCTTTCTCAAACATCAAGGTGGTCGGTCGGTTGGTTGGTTGGTCGGTCAGCACCTGAGGACTGACAGTCAAGGTGGATCTCTGGCTGTCACTTGTTCTCTCTACCTGTCTCTCTGTCTCCCTCCTCCACCCCTCCCTCCCTCTCAGCAGAAAAATGACACAAAAGTGAATCCACATTAAAGAGATGAGTCCAAGCCCGGAGTGGTGGTGCGCACCTTTAATCCCAGCACTCAGGAGGCAGACTCAAGCGGATTTCTGAGTTCAAGGCCAGCCTGGTCTACAGAGTGAGTTCCAGGACAGCCAGGGCTACACAGAGAAACCCTGTCTCAAAAAACAAACAAAAACAAAAAACAAAGAAAAACAAACAAACAAAAAAGAGATGAGTCCAACCCCAGGCACACTTCCTTGTTAACTGGACAAACTAGGGCTGACCAAAACCACCCTAGATACTCATGCCCAACACTTGTTAACTGCTCAACGCTGGTTGAACACCTATTTACCAGGTGCTGGGTAATTAAAGGTTGAAAAGAAATTCTCTGTTCGTTCAAATAACTGGTCATCAGGAGGACAGACAGAACGAATCTGACAGCCAAGTAAATACTGCAAAGTTGTAATGGCTGACAGAATCCTGATCCAGGAGGGACTGCCTATTCTACAGAGAAACTCAGGGAGAATTGCCCAAGTAGTGTCAGTTGGGGACTAGATTTTATGTGAGCTGTCTTGCAGGTGGAGGAGGGAAGGCTCGAATCAAGAAGAGCCCTGGAGTACAAGGAAGTTGGGAATAAGTGCAGAAAGGCAGAAAGGTTAAAATATCCCTACAGCTGCAGCACTGAAGTTTCCAGAAGACATATGCTGGGTTGAGACATGACTGCGTTAGGATCTAGTGTGAAATCTGGGATGAAGAAGACCCTTAGAGATCAAGGACTGGAGCTTGGGAATCAATGTCTGGGTACTGGAAATGCTCCTCCTCGCTTTGATCTTTCTGTGGAGGGTAACAGGGAACCCAGGGTAACTCATAGCAGGGAGAAAATGAGAAACGGGTCTCCCCAGGGGTGATGACCCAGACACAGTGAGTTGCTGAGATTCAAATTGAGACATGCATGCAATAAACAGAAACCCATAATGGGTCTATTATTACCAAGAATTATTTTGTCTGCACAAACATCAAGCGTTAAGGAGTACTTACTTTTTATAACTTTTAGGTACCTAACCTTCACACCTGATGATGCTTTTATCATCTCAGTATTTCCCAACCAAAGCTAAAGATGAAAAGGAATTTTCAGAAACTGCCCCTTTGGCACCGCCGTCTGAAGCAGAGCCTGTCTTACACAGCACATGGATGTGGCAAAGTAACAGGAAGATCTGGAAGATTCCTGGCCCTCACCCCGCACGCCTCCTCACATCTGGATCCACAGATGAGACAGGGATCTGCTTGCTCTCTGGCTTGGCACTTAGAGCCACTTCTATCTCCAGCCCTCACAGGTCGTTTTCGAAGCAGGGAGATCTCACAGTTTTGTTTTATTTTGTAATCAAGTTTAAGTATGTTTAGAAGAATGGAAACAGCCTAAAAAATGTCATAAGATGAACTTAATTTATTGCTAAGAAGACAAGCCCCACACTGTCCAGACTGGAAGAGGGGTGGTCTTAACCTTCTGAGGCTAGGACAGCCCTAAGTTCAGGTAAATGAAGAAGTAGACAGTTGCTAGAGCTTCTAATGTCCAAGTCTTCCTAAGTCCATAAAGTCCACCTTCCCTGAGCTCTGAACACCTGATTGCCTTATAAAAACTATAAGGAGGCACATGAACACAGCACCTTAGAGCCAGAATCCCCCAGAAAACCTGGGCCGAAAGAGGAGCAAGATTTACTTTGAATATAATTTCTGTTTGCATGAGTCCAATGCAGAAGCTGCACCCTGAATAATCCACAATGACAGCAGACTCTGGACTTGAGTCCCTTCTGGAAGACTCCTATGATCTTCAAACAGAATCATACAGAATTGAGCACACAGAATGTGTTCATGTCATTACAACTAAGGTTTCATGCAAATGTCTTCCTTCACAGGAAACTATTATAATGGGACACAATTTGAAAATGGCTTTGAAGAAGAAATCTGAATAGGCAGTGATGGTGCTTTTCTTTAACCCCAGCACTCAGGAGGCAGAAGGAAGGAGACATCAGAATTAGAGGCCAGCCTGGTCTACAGAGTGAGTTCTAGGACAATCAGGGCATACAGAGAAACCCTGTCTTAAAACAAGAAAGAAAGAAAGAAAGAAAGAAAGAAAGAAAGAAAGAAAGAAAGAAAGAAAGAAAGAAAGAAAGAAAGAGAAAGAGGGGGGAGAGGGAGGGAGGGAGGGAGGGAGGGAAGGAAGGAAGGAAGGAAGGAAGGAAGGAAGGAAGGAAGGAAGGAAGGAAGGAAAGAAGGAAGGAAGGAAGGAAGGAAGGAAGGAATGAATTTGTATTGGGACACACACATTCACAAATCCTATAATGACATGCTAATAACTGAAAATCAAATACATAATTATAGGATTACCATTAACACTACACCTAATGAACTCCAAGACAGGAAATATGACAGTGAATCAAAATAAAGTCTGAGATTGAATTATAACATGTTAGATTGACAACTACCTATTAGCACTGAGAAGTATTGATGGATGCTCCCTTGGACATTAAGCTCTGCTCCCCCACTGGGAACATGCAAACAAACTGTGACGTGCATTTGTTGGACTCTCTGGAAAACTTCCTGAGTGGTGTCAAGGAGAGACTGTATGTGAAAGTGGTACAGACTAGCTGTGGTTTCATTTTTATGATGTTAATATAAATTGTGAAATCTCAACTCATTTATCTCCCTACTTGAAAGATAACAGAAAAACACTCACAACCAGAGACGGAGCTATTCACTGAGTGGACACCCTAAAGTTCAGTCCGCTGTTAGACTTGGGTCCACTTCTAGCATTTTTTTCCATGGATCACACTTAAAAACCTAGTAGCTTTCGCTTACAAACGAGCTCCAGGACCTTCTGACCTGCTCTGTATGTGAATACTTGCCCTAATAGGCATCCACCAATCTGAACTCTGCTCCTGGCCATTTGCTTCTCTTGGTACCACCTCCCAGGAGTAGGGCACAGTAACTATTGAGCTAGCACATTGACTAGTACCCTTTCATGGCCCTTTCCTCCTTCATCCTCACCTCTAGTCATTTATCAAGGGATGGCTTGTTTCCCATTTCCAAATTTCAACTCTGTGTGCTGGGTTTTTCCTTACCCATCACTAGCCCCCCCAATTGCCAGTCCCTTTCCTACTGTGTCCCTTCTCCTCGAGCTAGCCCAGAATTTACTCTCCCATTACAATTCTGATAGACATCCACAAATCTTATCCAATGCCTCCAAAATCAAGTGCTACAACTCACTAAGGAGAAATCTTGAGTCCATTATAGTGTCGCAAAGTTCTGTGGACCCCAAGGTCTCCTCTCCAGACTACCTCCAAGAGGCTTCAGCGTGTGTCACCCAAGGGCCCCTTTAGAACTGGAGATCAGCAAGTTCCGTTTGCGAATCATATATCAGCACAGGGTCTCCATTAAAAAGCCATCTTCCCACCATATCCTGTGCATCCCCCGCCTTCCCTGCTCGCTGTCATTGGTCACATCAACCCTCTCTCACTAGGATACATGAGAGCTTGAGCCTCTGCTATCTTTCTTAACAGATAGTTAAAGTAGTTTTTCAGTATCATTTTATCTAGGCAGATGCCACTGTCTCGTTTACAGGCTCCTTCAGTTTGTTTCTGACTCTCATGGCCTTTATATCCCTTGAGAAGTATCTGCCCTGAAAAACTCTCCTTTTAACATCTCAGATGTTCATCTTCTTGCATCTAGGTGAGGGTAATGTGATGATAATGCCCTGCCTTAATTACATTTTAATCACCAGAGCTGAAAAAGGTCTCACCCACAGAAGATACTCTGTAGCTATCAGCTGAATGAATGTAGGCATGCCTTTCCTCAAGCTGGTGTGGAAAAAAAAATATGGACTTGTCAGTGACTAAATGCCTTCATATGAGGTTTAAAGGCAATCAAAGGACAAATATCATTTAAATGGCTTCTCCATGTGGGAGGCAGAGCTTGCACGGAATGCTTTTGAGCAGCAGAATGGAAACTTCTTTACAACCTGAAATAATTGCCATTATTCAGGGCGCTCACAAGAAAGAGCTTGTGCTAGATGGAACTCTGGGTGCTTGTCTGTCTGACTTCTAATGGAGTTGGGGCTCAGTGTTAACCCTTCCTACGCCACCCCAAACACTTTATGAACTAACGTATAAAAACCAAACACCTGACCTGGCCCTCAGATACTCCAGACCTAAACAACAATCTGACAGTACAATATCCTCAGCCCTGGATGGCAAGGACAGAAGCATCAGAGCATCTCGACAGAGTTATGGCATCCTCTGTCACTATGTGTTGCATGTGACCAGAGACAGGGGCCAGCCAGGCCCTGAGAAGCAGCACAGAGCCACGGAGCGCAGGAGCAGCCTCAGGCATTAGGTTTCCATCCACCTACCCGCTCCAAGACTGAGGTGCAGTTCTTTCCTCTGTCACCCCCCTTCTCAGCTTTTAGGCAATACAATGGTTGTTTTAAAGATGATCTTTGTTTGGTTTGTTTTGGTTTTTTTGAGACAGCATTTCTCTGTGTAGCCCTGGCTGTCCTGGAACTCACTCTGTAGACCAGGCTGGCCTCCAACTTGGAGGTCCACCTGCCTCTGCCTCCTGAGTGCTGGGATTAAAGGCGTGGGCACATCACCCAGTGAGGATGAATTTTTTAAAGTTAATGTATGATGGCTAGAGTAAGTTTGTGGCAAAGGAGGTTGTGCCCAGGGAGTAGCTGTTAGTAAGATACAGTCCACTCCTTCAGACCTCCCCTCCGCCAGTCTGAAAGCTTATTATACATGCATCGGCTCATGCATTCATTCAGACATTCACTACATCTCCAGCTGTGTGCTAAGCACAGAGCAGAGGAAGGAGCACATCAGACAAGGCTCTGCTCTCAGGGAGATTACCTTCTAGAAAGAGATGAAGTGAGAAACACAAACATATAAATGAACAACAGGGGAGCTGCTGACACCTGTTCTGACATGAAATAAAGACACAGTGACAGGGATCTTATTGGGGTTTGAAAGAAATGAGGGAACAAGTTTCCCAAGTGTTCATCCCAAGAGCTCCCTAGGCAGTGAGGTAACAGATACAGAATCAGCTTCACTGAAAAAAAACAAAACAAATAAACAAAAACAAAACAAAACAACAACAACACAACAACAGACAGAATCTGGGAACAGAAGCCCAAGCTGGCAGCCTCCTGCCCTTTGCCCTGGCCATGAATCCCTTGCCTTTCTCATGGAACCACAGACTGGACCTCTGGGGTTTCTCTGAGCCTTGGGAAGTACAAAACACCTTTCCACATAAAGGATGAGGCCAGGAGACTAGGGGCAATCCCAAAGAATGGCTAAAAACCTGGTTCAAGTAAAATAAGCTTGTGTAAGGAGAGGCAAAAACATTCTCCCACTTACAGAATGCAAGCTAGTGACTATTGTTAGGGCATGCTGGGTAAGTAAAAGGTCTAGTGGGAGGGGCAAGGTCTGTGGCCACAGGCAGAGTAAGAGTGGAGGTGAAGAGACAGAGAACAGAGGTGGGGCTAGTCATCCCAGGACCCTACAAAGATGTGAGTGAGATGAAGACACTCGTGCCCACCCTCACAACTCTGGCAGCTATAATTTAGAAGCTGTGAGTCCTGTAATGCCCAACTCTAAAGACTATGGATGAAGAACTCAAGCTTGCTGAGATGGTGGCCCACACCTTTATAATTCTAGCACCTGGAAGACAGGCAGGCAAATCTCTGTAATCCTGAGGCCAGCCTGGTCTATATAGTTAAGTTCCAGGACAGCCAGAGCAGCAGTGAAACCCTGTTCAAAGTTTAAACAACAAGAACCAAAAAACGTAGGGTCAACAAGATGGCCAGTAAAGGCACTCCCCATTCCAAGACTGAGGACATAAGTTCAATTCCAGAAAACCATGTGGTAAAAAAGAAAGCCAATTCTCACAAGTGCCCTCTGCCTATCTATCACATGGACACTGTGGCACACCCATGTGTGCCCACACACATGCACACGTTTTCTTTTTAACATACAATAAACTTTATTATTATTATTGTTAGCATTATCACTATTTTAGTATATAATAGAGTTTATTCAGGGCATGGGGAGGGGAGTTAAGTAGGTAGTAGAGGCAGAGAAAGGCAGGGGGAGTGGGTAGTAGAGGCAGAGAAAGGCAGAGAGAGAGAAAGAGTAGAGAAGTAGAGGCCGGCCATGAGCACAGGGAGAGAGGGAGGAAAGAAATGGGGGGGGGGGGGAGCAAGATCAAGAGAAAGCAAGAGAGCAAGAGCTACAATGAACTTTAATCAAAGAGGCCTTTTCTCTGTTTTTATTCAGCTTGAAGATCACCATTTCAAGGTCTTAGCCGGACTTAACCACAGACACTGGTAGAAATTTGAGAACTGTCTTTTTGTTTTTGTTGTTAGACTTACTTGTTCCGCATGTGTAAGTATATATGTGATTTGCCTGCATACATGTATGTGCACACACACCCTGCATTTACATAAGCATGTATGTGGGGCTCTTTGAGAGAAGTATAGAAGCAAATGGGAGGTAATAAAGAGAGATTTACTGGGAGGGCTAAAGAGGCGGGAAATGACTCCAGTCTCTGCAAGGTAAGCCTGTAACAGTGCTGGAGCTGGCGAGCAGGCCTGCCAGCAAGGCACCTTTATGACTTACCTCATTTGAACTGAGCCTATATTTCCATTTAATTGCCTCTCTTCTTTTCTTGGGCAATAATTATAAGACTAACTTTTCAAATAAAATAAAATTGCTTCTCTGTTCTACACAGGCGGTTATAGAACAGGTCAGAGCACGTTTTCCTAGTATCTTGTTCCAGCCTCGGGCTTCCAGAGCACTGGCTTGAGTTAGGAATACAGTTCTTACCCCAGCAGTTGGGCTGACTTCCAGGACAACTCGCCTGACATGGCGACAATGCTCCTTGCCTCAGTTTCCCTGTTTATAGATTAGTAGCTGCTAGTGCTTCTCTCTGTGTCGCCACCCCTCTGTGTGTGAGGGTAAGAGGGATACGGAACGGGAGTATCTTCATTCAACATGCTATACCAACACTTTGTTTCTAAATGGTCTCTGGTGACTCTCAATATTAACCTAGTTACTAGCTAATAATCTCTGCCATTGGTCCAGGGAGCTGTTAAAGGTGTCATGAGGAAAAGCGCCTCTGTTCCACTGCATGAGACATTGAAGCAAGTATCCTTTTATTCTTCTACTGACTTAGTATTTTGTGGCAACCAATGATAATTGGCCTTCTGCCTACATCCATGAAGACCATGGCCATAGTCTAAGGGGTTATGACTTTGTTATGACTTTAATTATGAGAAAAGGAATTCTTTACGAGAATAAATTTGCTGAGTTCTTTACGAGAATAAATTTGCTAGATACTGCCGATACTTTCAAGAAGTTTCTAGACATTTTAAGATCTACTCTCCAGTTTCTCCTATTCTTCTCTGTGTCTAGGGAGCTGATCCTGCAAACTGTTGGGGTCCTGTACTCCCCAGCCTTGAGTCTGATCGAGAAGCCCGGGCAGGGAGCTTGGGAGCAAGAAAGCCTGGGCACTTCTCTGCCCCATTGGCACTAAGCTTGCGGCTGGCAGCAGTTCCACCTCCCAATGGAAAACTGCTTCCTCTGTGGTCCCAGTTCCTGCTGGGTGGTTCCCCTTTGATTCCCCAGCCCCACAGGTACTACCTGGATTGCCTCCCAGTACTCCATCCTTCCTAACCGAGGCAAGGAGCTAGCTGACTGGGTAGCATAGTATCTGCCTTTCTGTCTGGACCCTTGGTTGTCCAGGGCTCCTTGATCTCTAAAGAGCAGATATTGCATTTAGAAGTATATACAAAATGAATTCTGCAGGCTCATTTCTTCTTGACTGGTAGGTAAGTTTCTCAGAAAGATTATTTTCTTGATCACACTGACTTCTGCTTGCATTAAGTTTATGTGGGAATGAAAGGATTTAAGGCAGAGCCACAGACCAGAGGTCACTAGACCTTTGTGAGGGGGCCTTGAGCCTCAAGGGCCTGAGTTTTATCACACAGAAGGGGACAAGAGTTTACCTGACCTGCCCACTGCCTGTACGGCTCAAGCATAGGACATGCAAATGTTTTAAAAATAATATATTTATTATTATAAATATATTATTTATATCTGCCACGGTGCTACGAAGGAATTATAGTTATTATTATAGAAGTTGATTCTGGTGGAAAGGAAGATGCTTTCGTCTCTGCTCAGTCTGACTGATCTTCAGCTTGATCTGTGCTGAATGTCGCAGGTCACATGTACAATTCAGTGCCTGGCATAGTAGAGTGCAACCTGTGGACCCTGTAGTGGTCACGGTCCTGGCTGACTTTGGCCACCCAGCCAGTTGCCAGAGCCTAGAGGGAGAAGCAACTCACCAATGTCGAGGACCCTCTGCTTGGCAGTGTGCTGCCGGGAGTGCCAGTACTTCCAGTATTTCAGCTGTTCATCTCGGTTTTTGTCTTCACTAAAGACCACCATCACCACACTCTGCAGGAAGAGAAAAGCTGCAGTCATCCTCTGCCGACTGACAAGGTTCCCACTTCCAGCAACTCTAACATGGTGTGTAGCTTTTATTGTTGAAGAGCCAGGCATGGTGGCTCCTGCCTTGAAGCTAGAGACAGCACTCTGTAGCTAGAGACAGAAGGATCTGAGTTTGAGGCCAGCTGTCTTGAGGGCAGCCAGGGTTACCCAGAGAAACCATACCCTCCTACCCCCAAACCCAGAGAATGCAGCAAGGAAAGGCCTCAGTGAGTTAACGTGTTTGTCACAGTCCTGGTGACCTGAGCTAGCTCTTTGAAAGGCATAGGGTGGAAGGAAGAGAAGCAACTTCTGAAGTTATCTTCCTTGTAGGTATTTGCGCATGTATGCAGACAGCCACACATACACACACACTAGGAACAGCATGGACAGAAACAAAACCCTTCGTCATTCCTACCATGGTATCCTGACAATCAGATGAAGTAGCCTTTGGCACAGTTGGTATATTTTGCGGGATTAGCTCAAAACTGAAAAGCATTTGGCTTGCATTGGGAAAAACATACCTGAAACCTGTCTTAAGTAGAATTGGTGCCATTTGTAAAGAAGCAGACATTCATCTCTCACCTAGGGAAGTGCCTCAGGATGGAGTGGAGCAGGTAATAAGAGAATTGCACAGGAAACACAGAAATGCTAGGGGAAAACTCGTATTGATAAACATATTTCAAACGTCAGATAACTCATAACCCAAAAGTACAAGGGCAGCGATGTACTTCAGCAAAACATGGCTGTCCTTTACATGAGCTAGAGCAACTAATTCTGTTTCACAGAAATAAGAATCTAAACGTTGAGGCCGGGTGGTTGTGGCGCACGCCTTTAATCCCAGCACTTGGGAGGCAGAGGCAGGTGGATTTCTGAGTTCGAGGCCAGCCTGGTCTACAGAGTGAGTTCCAGAACAGCCAGAGCTACACAGAGAAACCCTGTCTCAAAAAACAAAAACAAAAACAAAAAAAACAAAAAACAAAAACAAAAAGAATCTAAACGTTGGCCTGGAGAGGTGACTCAGGGGTTAAGAGTGCTATTCCAGAGGTCCTGATTTCGATTTCCAGCAACCACATGGTGGCTCACAACCATCTGTAATGAGATCTGATGCCCTCTTCTGGTGTGTCTGAAGACAGTTACAGTGTACTTTTATAAAATAAATAAATAAATCTTTAAAAAAAAAGTAGAATCTAAACCTCACTTCAGTTCTAAATTTCAAACAGACCTCATTTGCATAAAATTACATATGTTGGAATGCAGGCTGCCATGACCTTGCTGCAGACTCCAGAATGAGGGGATTACAGATATAAGGAGCCTTATCTGGTTCAGATCACATTTCCAGAAAAAAAGAATAAAAGAAGATAAAACTTCTATCATGACTAGTTATTTCTTGTTTTGGGATTGTTTTTTTGTTTTTGTTTTTGCTGTGTGTGTGTGTGTGTGTGTGTGTGTGTGTGTGTGTGTGTGTTTGATTTTTCCAGAAAACTGTTTAACAACACTGGCTGTACTGGAATTCATTTTATTCAGTAGGCTGGTCTCAAGCATTCAGATATCTGCCTACCTCTGCCTCCCCACTGCAGGGATTAAAGACATGCATCACCACATCCAGTTTTACATTTCCATATTAAAAGACTTTCATGATCCCACCAAAGTGGAAACTTTGGGAAAGTCCCAACAGATGTCACTTACATGGCTGCCACCTTTTCAGAGAATGGCTGCATGGAGCTCGAATACACATGATTAAACTGTATCCCCAGTGTTCTCCCCAGATACCCGTGTCTGGGTTGAGAAAGCCCTCTGCTTTCCATCCCTCCAGGAGGCTCCACAGAGCACTGTTTCTAGTTGTACTTGGTTTTCTTGGTGGTGCTGGGGGTAGAACCCAAAGTCTCACATGGACTAGGACTAGAGACCCACTAGACAAACACTGTGCACCATGCAGCCCATCCTCATGCTAGAAGAGTTAGTCAGGAAACTGGCAGCCTGAAACCTACCCCAGCAATCCCGCCCATCTTAGTTACCTCACTTATTAGCTTCTGAAAGCCAAGTTTTCTTATGTATAGTACTGTAATAGAACAAGGTGCTTCATTATTATTATTATTGTTATTGGTTGTGGTTTAGTTTCAGTAAGTTATTAGGCATCCAGTGCCTAGTGCAATCCCTGACACAAAGAAGACACCATCACTGTGTGACTTGTTGATGCAATGCATTCTTGTTGACACAGTATGCCCTTCACCATAGTTCTGGCCACAGGGTTGGAACAGGTTGATGTCCCTCACAGTGGACAGTACCCTGGGTACCTTTTGATCGCCAGTGGGCTCACCTTGCTTGGGAACTTGGCCCATATGTGGTAGGGGCACTGGGCTCTGGATATATGTGGTAGGGGCACTGGGCTCTGGACATATGTGGTAGGGGCACTGGGCTCTGGACATATGTGGTAGGGGCACTGGGCTCTGGACATATGTGGTAGGGGCACTGGGCTCTGGACATATGTGGTAGGGGCACTGGGCTCTGGACATGCCACGGTTCCCTACTTCTCAAGGTGAAACGCTTAGTAGGACAAACTAAGAGATTCTGTTCATACTCTATGGACAGGTACAGTGGCATGGAGCAGATTATAAGAGCAGGACAATCTATATTGCAACAAAGCAGGAAAGTCTTCCAACTCTTTTCTAACCTCTGCTGTAAGGTTTTGTTTTGTTTTGTTTTGTTTTGTTTTGTTTTGTTTTGTTTTGTTTTGTTTGAAGTAGAGATGGACTACCTATCAGCTCCCTGTTGGCAGCAGCGAGCATGCCAGTCTGGCATGCATCCAAAGCAGACAGACAGTGACAACTCATGTCATTTCCCACACAAGAGATTAATACTCATGAATCTGAAATCCCTGCAAGCTACCACTGTTGGGGATCATACCTCCTTGCCTTTTGAATCCTGGATAAGCCAGGGGCTGCAGAAGGCTTTGTAAGAGTTGTAAATGGTCCAAGACACGGCAGAAAATATTCTCTGCTACACGGCACTCACAAACATACCCTGATCTACTACAGATCAGCTGAAAACTGCACAGCCTACAAGCCATGAAAGAGAGGGAATCCTTGGTACAGTGGAAAAGCATGTTCAGCCAAGTCGCTCCCCTGAGCTTTATTGGTTACTGATTAAAATGATAAACTATGCGCAGTAAATAGGCTCTCTTGCACCAAACTTTCTGAGTTACTTATTTTGGACTTTTTCTCCATGCCATCGCACAGGTACATTGGGGAGCAATCCCACCCTCTGACCACCCTGGAGTTCTATTTTGAGAAATGTGGCACATACCCTGACTTTGCTGATGGGGTGTCGGAAGCATTTATTGTCTCCAGTCTCACTGAGTGTTATGGCATAGAATTGTCCTTTGTTGAGGTAGGTCATGGGGCCCTCCCCTTGCTTCTGACGGAGAGATTTGGTGGCTTCCAGGGTGTACTGAAATGTACCACTGTGAAGAGGAAACACAGAGCGATCAGTTCACTAACTGGACATTTTTCCCTTCCTGGGCAGCTTCACACCAACAGGGTTTGATGTGAATATTAAGAAATAATGACTATTTAACAGACAAAATATGGAATACAGCAAAACGAATAAGTCCAAACCCAAGGTGGTACAATATACATTTTTAACCATGGCCTGTAAACAAGGTGGTTTTAAGTGGGGAGAAAAGTCCAGGATGTGCTGGGCAAACTCACACCAGAGATCATGGGAATTCAGCCTTAGACAGTTCTCACTTTTGTCCTAAGAAGCAGAGCTTCCCTTCAGCCTCTGAATTTGCCCGCCTTTTCTGTAACTAGCCACAAATGCCCGAGAGCTTGGTTTGATCATCAGCTGACATCATAGCACAGGCCGTAGAACTGGCCCATTTCCTGTTTGGAAGCCTGCAGAAGGATTCACAGTGAGGCTACTCCAAATCAGGGGCTTGTGGGTAATGGCTCATAAAAAACGACTCACGGCCTGATTTTTTAAAAAAAAATAGTTTTATTGAGAAGATCTTTGCTCAAATAGTTCCTCTCATACTTTTAAGATGTAACTTATAAAACAAAAACATTGATTTTTCTAATTCTGATTGTTTAAAATTAATAATAGGTAAGAACCTTGTCTTTTTTATTCAGTTTGTTCTTTCAGAAATGCTTGTTTTGGTTACACTGTGGGATAAGCCACAGAAGGGGGCTATTAATAAACTCTAGACTTTCTGAATCACCAATCCCTCTCGGCTGGGTCTTCAAAAGACTTGGAGCAAAACTGACTCACAAACATTGTCTTTTAAAATGTCCCACTCATAGGATTAGAGGGACTCTACTTTCTATGATAGAAACTTTTGAAATGTTTTATTTACATTTTAACTTTTAGGCTAGAAGTCATTTATGGTTTTAAAAAACTCCTCTTATTTGATAAAAATCTGAGGTTTGGAGCTGTAGAGATGGCTCAGTGGCTAAAGCACTGGCTACTCCTGTAGAGGACCCAGGTTTGATTCCCAGAACCAACATGACAGCTCACAATCATCTCCAACTTCAGTTCCAGAGGATCTAACACCCTCTTCTGGCCTCCATGGGCACCATGATACACAGACATACACGCAGGCAAAACACCTTAGGCACAGAACAATAAAATAAAAATGTTTAAAGTCTGTCAGTTAAATGCATCTCCTGGTGACCTACCTCCCCGTCTGGTCATACGTATACTCGTCAGCACCAACAGAAGTGCTCCGAAATTTCTGAAAATATTAAATGGTGGAATTAATACAAATAGGCCGAGAATATATATAAATATGACAAAGATAAAAAACAAATGTAAAATAATAACAATAGTAGTAACCATATCATGTTCTAGTTTCATTTTATCATCCCCAGGAAAAGGAAAATGGGTGTTTCCGAGATATGTGCAGGTACCACGCGCTCGCTGTGCCTTCCAACATATAGACCACTCTTTTCAAGTCCTGGCTGTCTCTAACACTTTATGTCAAATGATACAAAAATCAAAATTAATGGAAGACCAATTACAGAGACAAGATGACACACCAAGAAGTCTAAGGGAGTGGGTGGAAGCATCGTTTCTAGAGTAAGACCATCAAGGCTCAAGTGACAGCTAACTTATCTGACATTTATATAAAACTGTGAGGTATTTTCTCTGTCAAATGTCTACTCACAGTTTGATCACATTAAACAGGCTAGCAAGATGCTAAAAGCATGATATGTTCAGCAGACATTTTATATGTGTATTGAATACTAGTAAATAGTAATAATTTGACTATATCAAGATCCTCTAAGCATCTCTGTTAGCAGATGTGTTGAGAGGAGGCTATAAGGATGGTTGGTGTTAGACAAACAGCAGCCCAGTTGTGATGTGTGTGTGTGTGTGTGTGTGTGTGTGTGTGTGTGTGTACATTTCAGACACTTTCATAATTTGATGCCAAGGTAGGTGAGACAGCTCAGCACATGAAGCATCTGAAGGTCCTCCAAGCCTGAGGACCGAAGTTTGATACCAAAACCCTACAAAATGGAAGAAGAAGACTGTCACCTATCAGCTGTCCCCTGACCTCCATACATGCCATGGCCCATGCTCACACACAAAATTATACACATAACTCTTGGCCTATAAAGCAAATATTGAACAAGTAAGTGTTGGTAACATGGCATACCCACATGTCGTCCCCCTACATAGATATGTGGTCGTTCCTCTATGACCCTTTCTTTGAATTCTGTCTGAGGAACCTCCTCCTTGCTCTCATTTCCGTTCCTAGCCCAGTGCTTCAAGAGTATCCTTCCTCAGGAGAGGGTCTCACAGCTATTCCCAAATATTCTTCACAAGCCACGCCCACCACCTCCAGAGTTCAGCGTGCAGTTTCTGTATTCTCTGATGGCATATTCACAATTCTTCTGGTCTTATTCCTCAGATCCAAGAAGACGTCTTTCCCTCAGAGTTTACCCAGCCACAGGGCCCCATGCACACCATACAAATATCGGCTGATGGAGTAATACTGACAGAAAATCAAATGTATTGGTGTGTGTCTCTTTTGCAATCAGTCAGTCTGAAAACCCTTCAGTGAGAGTTTTCTAGGGCCTTACCGTCTGCTCGGCACTAAATGAAACATAGAAATTAAGCTCAAAAGTAAGATTCTGCCTTGCCCTCAAAAAATAAAATAATAATAATAATAATAATAATAATAATAATAATAATAATGAGGGAGAGGGGACCTAGAGAGATGGCTCAGCAGCTCCTTCTAGAGCTCCTAAGTTCAATTCCCAGCAACTACATGGTGACTCACAACCATCTGGGATGGGATCTGATGGCCACTTCTGGTGTGTCTGAAGACAGTGACAGTGTACTCACATAAATGAAATAGATAAATAATTCCTTTAAAAGGGGGGGGGGGAGGGGTGGAGAGGTTAAGAGCACTGACTGCTCTTCCAGAGGTCCTGAGTTCAATTCCCAGCAACCACATGGTGGCTCACAACCATCTACAATGAGATCTGGTGCCCTCTTCTGGCATGCAGGCATATATGCAGGCAGAACACTGTGTACATAATAAATAAAAATTGGTTGAGAGGAATACATTCATATAAGAAGCAACAACAAAGTGAGCTAAAATACAAGAGACTACTGTGCATGGAAGTCCATGTTGGATCATACACTCATTCCTTCCTGTATCCTACAGGAAAAGCGTAGAGTGGGTATTTGTGGGGAAAACGAAAAATCTGTGGACTTTGCACCATCTGTGGTCTTTGGTCTGATCCCAAAATTAAGAAGAACCTGGGTTGGCAGAAGAGGCTGAGAGAAAGTAATCCAGGTAAAGAGGTGTGCCATGGGTCAAGGCGAAGCAACCAGCACAAACATGGAGCATATGAGGGGCCAAGGACACAGTCATGACCCATCTGTTCTGCTTTATTCTGGTTTGTTTGCGTTATTGCCTGATCCCTTTCTAAAGAGGAGAAGTCATGGTGTTGGATGAGGAGAGATGGCTCAGCGGATCCAGGAGGACATAGTGAGGGAAACAGTGATCAGAGCACAGTACATGGGCTGGAGAGATGGCTCAGCGCTTAAGAGCACTGACTGCTCTTCCAGAGGTCCTCGGTTTAATTCTCAGCTCACAACCATCTGTAACGGGATCCCATGCCCTCTTCTGGTGTGTCTGAAGACAGCTATAGTATGCTCATATAAATAAAAATAAATCTAAAAAAAATAAAATAAAAGAACATACTATATGAAGAAAAAAATCTATTTTCAGTTAAAATGTGTGATAATATACATTCGACCCTTACATATCAGCTATTTTTGTTTCTTGGTTTGGGAGGGGGAGGGTGGTGGTATTTGCTTTTTCAAGACAGGGTTTCTATGTGTAGCCCTGGCAGTACTCACTCTGTAGACCAGGCTGGCCTCAAACTCAGAGATCTACCTGCCCCTGCCTCCAGAGTGCTCATGCCAGCATAGTTAAAATGATTGTTAGCATTTTAGTTTTGTTCTTGAGGTGAGAGGCAAAGAGAAGACACCTGCCAAGAACGGTCCACAAGAGACAAGAATTTTTTATCTGTAGGAAAGTCAGACACAGCTAAACCATGCACTACCTTTCCTCACTCACCTCTGTGCAGTTTGATCATCTGCCCATTTATACTGAGCATTCTCTTCACATTGGCTGGTGAGCCACATGCTATAGGTACTATATTAACAAGTTCAGGGCTGGAGAGATGGCTCAGAGGTTAAGAGCACTGCCCTTCCAGAGGTCCTGAGTTCAATTCCTAGCAACCACATGGTAGTTCACAACCATCTATAATGAGATCTGGTTCCCTCTTCTGTTGTGCAGGCATACATGCCGGCAGAACACTGTGTATATGACAAATAAATCTTTTCTTTAAAAAAATATCTTAAAAGCTAAAACAAAAACAAAAACAAAAAACAAAAAAACTCAGAACAATTTCCATTTTAGTCCAGAGAGAGGAGTATAAATCATACTCTAAATGAATAAATTAAATAGATTTATAGATAGATAGATAGATAGATAGATATCCATGGCAAGGATGTAGCTCACACTTGCTTAGCATGTGCAGGACCAACTTCAATCCCCACTGCAAACTGTTATCATGGTGCTAGAGCAGTGTGTGACGATACATCACAACCAAGGTTTGGAGTCCATGCTATTTCCTGGCTTCCTAACATTGATGTAACAGTGTAACACAAGCATGGCTGACATAAGAGGGGTAACATCCTCAGCTGATCATCACGTTCTCCCCTGTTACAGCTATCCACGGAATCCGCAGCTCTTCTGAGGAACCGCAGCGTTTCCGAGCAAACATTCACCCCAGCACAGAATCCGCAGCGTTCTAAGCAAAGACACCCCCTAGCCAGCCATGGCAGACTCCCATTGCCTCCAGAGCAACAATTACAGAAATACCGAGGTTTTTACTACATTTTGACAGGATCCAACCCCACCTCACTACACGCCACCCCAACCCCGCCCCAGTACTCTCCAATGACAAATGAACATGGTCAACTCATCTAGAGTTACAGACATTTCTGTAGTTTACTGAAAAGAAGTACCAGTGATTAGACAGGCTTTCCTTAATCAACTTTTCCTGGTGAACAACTTCATACTCATGCTCACAACTGCCTGGCAAGAGATGGCTATAGGTCATGGAATCATAGTGATCACAGGTCCACAGATCGTCCAACTCAATTCACCTCAGCAGAAATACTATCTGCAAAGCAAACACTGATGTCCCGAGAGGAGAGAACAGCTGACTGGAGTGCGCAGAGCTTCCCTTTTGGCTTTCAGCAAGTTTGCTAACTCAAGGACTCCAAAATAAGCCCTCAGTACAATAGCTCCCTCTCACAACCTTCTTTATCTAAACACGCTCATCTCTGATAACATATCCCCCATATAGTTTGACAGTGCCCTGGTCCACATCCACACACCCTTCCATGACTAACATCTACACCAATGCAGTCTTCCCGTGGAAAATCACAGACCTCCCATAGGACTGAATGATATTTCAGCTATTCGCTTTTCTCCAACAGCACCCCTGAGTACTTGGGGAGTGAGTCAAGTATTCAACACTATCAGACTACAAGATCCTTTACTCCGTTTAAAAACTACAAAAGGTCTTTGTTGACTTACATGATGTCACCTAAGAAGCAGAATGGCAGAATTTTTTCCTTTTTATTACAAGGTCATTAACAGTGTGGTTGTAAAACTACCAAATTTAAAGAAATGTGATAGCCCCTAAGGGCAAAGAATTTCTTAGGTCTGATTGAGATCACTCAGAGAATGTAACAGGCATCCATAAGCATCTGGTGCCAGCGGTGGGTGGTGGGGTTGTTAGTACCCCTTTGATAGCTACTGCTGCTGGCCAACATGTTTTGTCTCTGCCCCCTACCTGAAAGATAAACAGTATCTGTAGAGATCGATAAGGAAGACAGAGATTCTAAGCAAGCATTGGGTGGGTCGTTGTCTTGTGCAGTAGAATTAATGAGACTCTGTGTAAGACCACAGACTCTTCTCCAGAACTAAGAGGTGAGAGTTAAGGGATTGGAAGGGACACTTTGCCTACTGGATGCGATGACTAATATTAGTGCCCTTTCTGCCTTACCTTCCTCACTAAGAAAACATAGATGACAATCACGATTGTCATGCAGAATGCTGCTGCTGTGGTGTGACATGTAAGAACTTGATCTCCAAGACTGGAGTGTTGAGAGGTGGGTCATGAGGGCATGGCCGAGCGAGTAGGGGTTGCCAAGTCTGACAAGCTGAGTTCAATCTCCAAGATGCACACAGTGAAAAGAAAGGACTCCCAAAAGTTGTGCTCTGACTTCCAACTGCATGTGCACACATAAGTGCACATATGTACATGCATACCAAAAATTATAATAATAATTAGACCAGGGAGTGGGGGTACAAATGTTTAATCCCAACAGTCAGATTTCTGTGAGTATGAGGCCAGCCTAGTCTACAGAATGAGTTCCAGGTCAGCCAGGGAGGGCTACACAGAGAAAAGAGCCTGTCTCAAAAAACAAAAACAAAAACCACCATAATAAATTAATAACACTAATAATGATAAAATAAATGCAAATTTAGAGCCAGGTGTATTGATGCATGCTTTTAATCCCAGTAGTAGAAAAGCAACGGCAGGTGAATTTGAGGACAGTCTGGTCTACATATCAAGTTCCAGGACAGTCAGAGCTATATAGACCTATGTCTGTAAAAATAAATAAATACATTTAGAAAAAAAATATAAAATTACTTTTAAGTAGATCAGAAAACTACATCTAAGGGAAGAAATTACTAGCTGTCTAGAAATGCACATACAGGAAAACTGTGTTTAACCACACACATGAGAAAATTGTTAATATGTTGGTTTACACACACACACACACACACACACACACACACACACACACACACACACACATTGGGTTAGAAAAAAATCTAAACATTTAAAAGCATTAACTATAAAAGTCAAATTTGATTAGATAAGATTGCTTTGTTTAGTCGGGCGGTGGTGGCGCAGGCCTTTAATCCCAGCACTTGGGAGGCAGAGGCAGGCAGATTTCTGAGTTCGAGGCCAGCCTGGTCTACAGAGTGAGTTCCAGGACAGCCAGGGCTACACAGAGAAATCCTGTCTCGAAAACCAAAAAAAAAAAAAAGATTGCTTTGTTTAAATACCTATACTCTCCAAATGACCTAATTAAGAAAACAAAAGGACTCTGGGATTGAAAGCATATGGATGATAAAGGCTTATATCTATTCCTGTTTCCTAAAGAATCCTTTACAACTTAATAAAAGAAACATGAATTGCCCAGAGATTTGAACAGACACTCCACACAAGATACAAGGGAAGGCAAACCACATGAAACAATACACAGCCTCACAAGGTAGCAGAGAAATGCAAATTGAAACCAGAATGGACACCAAATAGTCACTAAAATACCCGAGGTCAAGCAAACTAATCATCCTACAAGTATTGGCAAGGATGTGGAAAACAAAAATGACTGTTATGTCACTGAATGAAGCTAACTCCTAAATGCTGTATGCATGCGCCTCAGAAGGCACACATAGACCACCTCATAGTCCAGCATTAACTCCAGCCACAGATACCCACATGAAATGAACAACTACACCTTATGAAAACATACACCAGTCTGTCTAGAAAAGCATTAAGCATAATAACTCCAAACTGAAATCACGAAAATACCCACTGATTAATGGATTCTTAAGTAAATTGTGATATGCATTCACCTTGGAATACTGACCTGCAATTGAAAAACTGTTTACCCATAAGAAAAAACAAATAAACAAATCCAAAACTACGACAAATGAAATAAAACAATGTAAAAGACCATATTCTGTTCAATTCACATGGAATTTTAAAGAAAGAAACACTACCTTGACAGTAAGATTCCCAAATGCCAGGAGCCAAGAGAAAGAGGACTTGAAGGTCAGAGAGTTTCATTTTTTGGGTAGAAACTTTCTAAGAGGTGGTTTCCAACATTAACTGCCCAGACATAAATAATTATCAAAATTCTAAGTTTATGCATTTAGAACTTGTGAATCTAAAGCACATGGATAAGCAAAAGTACTTGTTGTGTGACATTTGTGAGCTTGAGAGGAATTTGACCTCTCGATCTGTTAGAAAGTATAAACTAAATAAAAGCCCACTGCATGACAAATGCAACCAATTTCAGGATCATCAGTCTACCAAAAGCTACAATGAGCTACAGTGCTTTTACAAAAAGAATGGACATGCAACATACTAGTATCTACCATTTGGAAAGTTCAAAAAAGGATCAAAGAGATAAACCCTTTAAAGCCAGAAATTTCACATAAGCTTCTCCTAACACCTCATAAAAACTTAAAACAAAATATCACTTAAGAGACAAGACAGAAATATCCTTCCGCGCGTTTCAAAATACCAAATTACCAACAAACCATTAAAAATAATGAGAGTAGATAAACTCAGTTTCATTTAATCTCATGAATGGAAAGTTAAGGTGGGTAGGGTGTCTGGGCTTGGTACTCACCTCGGAGGCGCCGTCCTTAAAGCTCTCGCTGTAGGTGCTGTCCGGCGTGCTGCGCTGGTCGTCCTTGAGATAGGAGCTGTGGCTGGCTATGGAAGGCAGGTCGTACTGAGTCTGTTCAAAGATAACCACGCGCTGCTCCTCACTGTCCGCGCGGGGATAGTGCACCGGAGGTGCCATGAACACCGGCGTGAAATCCTCGGCTTTCACCACGGTGATGCCTGACACAGGGATGACGGCAGAGCTCTCGGTGATGGATACGCTGTACTGCTCGCGCTTCGAATTCTCCACGTGGTCTTGACTTAGGCAGAGGTTCACCGGGACCGTCTTCAGAACCTGCACTCTGTTCTCGCCTCCGCTCAAATTGATCTGGGCTTCACTGGTGCCAAGGCAGTTTCTGTGTGTTCAGACCGGTGACAAGATACAGTAAGAATAAAGCTCCACTTTAAAAACTGATAAAATAGTGCAGGGGCTGAAGAGAGCAGTTAAGAGCGCAAGCTGCTCTTCCAGAGAACATGGGTTCGATTCCCAGCACCCACAAGGCAGCTCACAACTGTTTGCAACTCCAGTTCAAGGGAATCCGACACCCTCCCACGGACATGCAGGCAAAACATCAATGTACATAATATATAAATAAATAAATAAATAAATAAATAAATAAATAAATAAATACAAACAAAGCAGGCAGCCATCCTGCTTCATGAGTGGAAGGACTGAGAGGAACTTCACGATGGGGTGTCATGGATCTTTGTGCCATTAGAACCAAACAGTTCAGTATGTGTGTCCCTGGGTGACATAGAGAGTGCAGTCTCAACCCTCTATGAAACACACTCCCTATTTTAAAAAAATGGTAGAAAGGTGGGCCTAAACTTATCACTGACCTCTGACTTTCAGCTCTCAGGAGACTGAGCTGGGCAGTGGTGGCTCACGCCTTTAATCCCAGCACTTGGGAGGCAGAGGCAGGTGGATTTCTGAGTTCAAGGCCAGCCTGGTTTACAGAGTGAGTTCCAGGACAGCCAGGGTTACACAGAGAAACCCTGTGGGGGGTGAGGGGGGAGCTGTTTGACTGAACCTCAGGACAGGAGGCGGGTTCCCTTAGGGACAAGGCAAAGTTATCAAATTATCAACACTGCAGAAGCACAAGAGGAGGAAGAGTGGAAGGACTGGTCTAGATTAAAAGGGACTTTTAAAACCCTAAAAACCAGTCCTGCTCATGCCATTAATACCAGCACTCAAGTAGGTGGATCCTCAAGTTCAAGGCCAACCAGGTTCCAACAGTGAAACCCTGTCTTAAGTAAATAAATAGAATGTGAACACCTAAACATGAAGGTAGATATTATAGGATACTATTTGGATCTTAACTTGAATAAATCAAAGTGATGTATGAGGTGTTGTAACTTTTGAGGCACCTGACTATAGACTGTGAATTTGGCAATATTTAATATTGCTAATTTAGCTGTTGATAGGTTTTAAGTTTATGTAATAAAATGTTCTTAGTGTTAGCGTTTCAAGTGAGAAGCAGAGGGAATAATTTGACAGCGGGATTCTTGTTTGCATTTTGCTGTGGGTTTTTTTTTGGCCTGTTCATTTATTTTGTTTTGCTTTGCTTTGCTTTGTTTTTGAGAACAGGGTTCCTCTATGTAACAGTCCTGACTGTTCTGGAACCTGTTCTGTAGACCAGGCTGGCCTTGAACTCACAGAGATCAGTTTGCCTCTGCCTCCCAAAGGCTTCGACTAAAGGTACACACCCAGTGACAGTGGCATATTTTTTTTAAGATTTATTTATTTCATGTATGTGAGTGCACTGTAGCTGTCCTCAGACAGACCAGAAGAGTACATCAGATCCCATTACAGATGGTTTTGAGCCACCATGTGGATGCTGGGATTTGAACTCAGGACCTCTGGAAGAGCAGTCAGTGCTCTTAATCCCTGAGCCATCTCTCCAACCCAACAGTGGGATTTTGAAGGTGGTTGAAGGGAACGTAGTAGAGATCAAGGAAAAGTACCAAATACCTATCACCACCATATGCTACATGGGACAGAGGCTCCGCGTACTTTTCTCTTCACTTCTTATCTGGACAGGAAGTCTCAAAAGGAGAAAAGATCACGGTGGCAGCTCATGCTTGCAATCAGAGCAATTCAAGTTTGAGACCATCCTAGGCTATTTACTGAATTCCAGGCTAACCTGGGCTATGGAATGAGAGAGCTCGTCTCAACCAGAGAGAGGGAAGCTATGGCATGGTAATTTGAAAAGTTGGTAGGACATTTTTCACTATTCTGTGAGACAAAATAAGAAATTATCATTATAAGATCTTTATCAACTAAAATAACAGTTTATGGGTATTTCAACACTTAATTATTTTAGGGTTTAAGGAACCATTTAAGTGGGCTGAAGTAGAATGAGTTCGTTAACCACTTCTATGGTACAGAGAAAGAAAATGGTTTATAAAGTTTTGGCAGGATATAATGAAATAATTCCATTTATATTAAAGAATTTGGGTAGTGACCCAGAGGTAAAGAGGAATTGTAAGGTTACTGTGAGTGTGTGTATATGAGCATGCATGCGTGTGCACGCACACACACACACACACACACACACACACACACACACACACACGTGTGCGCACATGCTCATATATAAAGAGAAAATGATTTTACACTCAGTTAAGGTCGTGGGAGGAGGAGCATTTGTGAATGGTTCTCAGTCGAACAGAGAAGAGAAAGTGCACACTTTTTACTCATCCTCTTCTTCCTTGTTAACTTGAGTTACTTTATGTAACATGTACTCGTTGGCATATTTTGTTTCGAGAAACAAATGTTTGAATAAAATTAGTTTTCTCAAGACTCAAGCTCTCGCAGTTTCATTCCATAAAGAAATCCAGTAGTCTCTGCACCTACTACCAAGCAAGAGTTGCTGATTTTTGCTTTGATTTTTCCATCTAGAACTTCAAAGTGAAGCTTCAGAAAGAATGGGTCTACATAAAGATACCGGGCCATCTGAGGCTTGCAAATCTGCCGAAGACTTTGAAAGTTAACTCCCCAAGGAATGAAATCTACAGTCTACAAATATCGTGGCTTGAAGTGATAAACTGCTCTTACGGTCGCATAACAGAGTGGCTCACATGGAAGACACAGTGAGGAGTTAGACATTATGTTTTATGTGAATCCAACAAGGCAAATGATGCCAACATTCAGACCACCCGTCTGCATCAGCGTTTCATAAAGCCCACTGTTCTGAATACTTCGTGGAATGTTAATAGATGCTCCCTCAAAAGAGGAGTCCATTATAAAAATCAGTGTTAAAAAACAAACAGGGAAAAAGCCATGTTGCCATAACAGGACCACCTTAGTGAACCCAAACAAGACTAATGTGGTAAAAGCCCCTGGGCATCCCTTCCTCTCTTTAGTAGTAACTCAGGAATTCCCTAACCATTTCATCCACGACCATCAATAGCTGTAGATAACACCCTAGCTGTAAATGGTTCTTCCACACAGACTGCTAAACACAGCAATCCCCCACTAGCCACCTGGGGCTCGTCACACACACTATTACTGGCTTTGCCAAAATAGTCAAACTTCTCTTTAGTCTATTTCAGGCCAGATTTATTCATTCTCTACTTAATACAGAACCATGAATTCTAAGCAAAACATACAAGTCAAAATATCTTTCAGGGTTCTTATTATCAAACAACAACAAAAAAAGCAAACTCAGAACTGTATACATCTAGTTGAATTATTAGTATAAAAAAATTCAGATTTGCCGGGCGTGGTGGCGCACGCCTTTAATCCCAGCACTCGGGAGGCAGAGGCAGGCAGATTTCTGAGTTCAAGGCCAGCCTGGTCTACAAAGTGAGTTCCAGGACAGCCAGGGCTGTACAGAGAAACCCTGTCTCGAAAAACCAAAAAAGAAAAAATTCAGATTTAGGAATCACACTGTATGGTATCATTCTAGAATAATATCAACTTTAGGACTTGATACCACAATTTCAAAACTACAACTCCCCCAAATGGGTAATTAGAAAGAACCAAGTGTATCTCTCCAGCAAGAACCCCTGTCCATCCCACTGCAAGAACAGAGACTCGATGGGTGACTCGTGGGGTGATTGATAGCGGAGCAAAGCACGTCAGACCCTTCTGGCCCTCTCCTTTTCTTTCCATGATCCTATCTGGAAGAGAAGGGACACTCCAGTCACTCCTGACCACAGAGCAAGCATGAGAGCCTGCTGAGACAGGATAGAGGAACAACCTGAGTCACATTTGAAAGGTGACAAGCTACATGTTCCAACTGGCTTCATCAGAAAAAAAGATGTGATCACCTCTCTCTCCCCCTTTCAGTCTCAGTTCATCTGCATCTTCTTGCCACCCATTTGTCAGGCAGATGATATATGATCTCCTAACATCTTGATGGTGCTAGCAGCTCCCCAGTCTCAACCTGCTGTCTCCCAGACTCAAAGCAATCATTCCCTTAAGGGCCGGACTGCAGGAAAGAGTGTGGAACTGGGCAGAAAGCTGCATTCAGCAGCAGGCTCTTACTGGCAATCACCTCTAGCTCCCGAGTTGTAACTGTCTCGTCAGCACTTCATCGGAGGGAACTTGCTGAAGACCCTCTGGATGCACAGGCAAAAATATGTCATTTGCTTTTCCTAGCAAGAGAACAAGTTTTGGTCCAGGCTGCTAAGACAGAAGAAGTGAGGCTTTTTGGCCCTACCTCTCCTAAAAACAAAAACTTCCAGCTCAAGCTATATTTTAAGTTTAATTTTATGTGTGGATGCTTTTTGCCTGACTGTGTCTACATGTACCACTTGCATGTCCAGTCCCCTTGAAGATCGAAATAGGGTAACAGATTCCTTGAAACTGGAGTTAGGAAGGTTGTGAACCACCATGTGGGGACTGGGACACAAACCCAGGTCATGACCAACAGCAACTAAACTGGTAAGCCACTCTTCAGGTCATGTTGGGGGTGGATAGTTTTTTGAGACAAGTTCTCTCTATACAGCTCTGGCTGCTTGGAATTTAGTATGCAGATCAGGTTGACCTGAAATCCACCAAGATCCACCTGCCTCTGCTTCGCAACAAAGTCATGTACCATTGTGCCTGGCTTCCCTTTTTCAAAACCCATAGAAAAAGAATTTTTCTAGGAGGCGCACAGACTCCCTCTCATTGTACCTTTTATCCTGGTCTTCTTGGCTGTCACTTGCTTTGCTCACAGACAGAAGTCTCTTGTCTCGAGGAACCTGAAAACCAGCAGTCAACCATCAGACAGACTTACTGACCATGTGCAGATGGAGATACCAACACAGGCAAAGAAACTAACGGGAACTTTTTTTTTTTTAAAGTAGAAAGTTATTGTCAGGACATGGCTAAGAGGAACCCGAGAAAGCAGTGACCAGTGTAGGTTCATGATCACCATGGTTCTGCTGATCTAGAAGGCACTGCTGTGTGTTCCCAGACTTAGAAATGAGTGAGGGGAAGAGCCAAGTGCATGGGGTGAAGATGGGCTTGAAAGAGAGCAGCCCACTGGAAGCTTCCTTTCTGCAGCTTGGCACCAGGCTGATGAGGGTTAGGGAGACACTGGGCAGGGCCTGACAGTTCCTCCTGTGACCCTGAGCATCTACTAGGGACATTCCTTAAGCACTCCCTAGGAAGCTTGCCTCCAGTCTTTCGGATGCAGTTGATTTCTAACCATGATGCCAGCATGATGCCACCTGACACATTATATTGAAAAGTCCTCGTGGGAGAGGGGAGACTCCACTACCTACAGACATAGAGATATGTGGATTGGATTTGGTTGGGTGTGTAGATTTGTTGTTGTTGTTGTTGTTGCATTTGCTTTTGGACCTGTTTGCTTCTGGACCAATACCCTCACTGTTTTGCACTAAACACACTCTTGTGGCAAACTTCCTTCTAGTAAATTCCTCAAGGAATTCCTATGGTTTCCATTCAGCCCAATACATACAAAAGCTGAGATGCTTGAACTAGCAAAGTGGCAAAGATGAGGCCGAGGTGGGAAAGCTTACGTCTGAGTACCCATGCTCAAGTCTAAGCTGAAATGTGGGGAGTGGCATACAGAAGTCTATGGCTCTGCCAGTTTTTTTTGTTGTTGTTGTTGTTTTGTTTTTTTTGAGACAGGGTTTCTCTGTATAGCCCTGGCTGTCCTGGAACTCACTTTGTAAACAAGGTTGGCCTCGAACTCAGAAATCCACCTGTCTCTGCCTCTCGAGTGCTGGGATTAAAGGCATGTGCCACCACACCCGGCTGGCTCTGCCAGCTTTTAAGGTCCTGCTTGTTTATTTCTCACAAACGACTCTCTAAAAGAGCGCCACGAAATTTCCTGGTAGACAAAAAGAACCACTTCACATTTACTATGATAATTCAATAGCGAATGTCAGAATCATTTAACTTCCAGAGTTTGTAGTTTTAAAAAGGGGAATTATCCTATTTCATCAACCAGCAACTTTGAGAAAAGACATCTGTCCTCACAGGACAGCAAGGTCTGAGTAGACAAAGACCTGAAAGAGGTCTCAGCGTGATCATTCAAACGAACATACTGTTCAAATGAAATAAGACTAGTTCTAGCCAAGCTTGGTGGCAAACACTTTTAACCCCAGCAGTTGGGAGGCAGAGGCAGGAGGATCTCTCAATTTTTGAAGCTAGCCTGGGCTAAATAGGAAGTTCCAGGACAGCCGGAGCTATGTAAAAGAACCCTGACTCAAAACAAAACAAAACAAAACAAAACAAAACACAAAAAAGACTAGTTCTAAACATTTTAGTTCTAGGCACTAAAATGTTTCAAACAAAACGACAGCAAATCTTGCATGCAATGTAAGGAGCCATACAACTTAGGAGACAGTTATTTAACAAGGAGGAGAAAGTAGATTTGGGTATAATGTCAGTTGTGTGTAAACTCTCTGCCTTGCATCTCCAAATATTACAGCCAGATTTGAGCTTAAATTATGATGTCTACAAATGTATACAGAGGAGATAACACATCCAGGATCTAATTCAACTGCCCACATTCAGTTGCTCAATTATCCCCTGACCCTGTGGTAAACCAAATCAAGTATTTAAAATTATGACCATTTCACAACAACAACAAAGTCTATTTTAAAGAGCAAAGGGAGTTGGGGGGTGGGGGGGGGTGACAGAGTGGAGAAAGGGGCAGCACTGGCCTGGTATCCTCAGCCGGGTCCCAGAACCCACACCAAAGGCTGGATCCAGAGGTGCGCATCTGTAATTCAGCATTCATACTGTGAGTCTGGGGTAAAGAAGGGATAAGCAGCCAGAGGCCCAAGGGCCAGCAAAACAACACAAACACGAGACCTACATACACACACACACACACACACACACACACACACACACACACGCATGCACGCATACACACACCAGATTTAGTAAAGAAAAACATGAAACATGAATAAGAACTATGTATTTCTTATAAATATATCAATATATTCCTTTAAAGCCTTTTTAAACTATTAATTGTCATATTGATCATAAAAGTCAGAAAAAATGTCATTACCGGAATATGTAAAACAGGAACATTTTAATGATGTATCAATAGATTTTTTTAATTTCTAAAACTGTCAAATTTCAACTACTTTTCTGTCATTTAAAAAAAAAAAAAAAGTTTTTTCCATTTCTTTCTGAGCTACAGACTGAAAACAAGAGGCCCGGTGGTGCTAGGAATGGGCAA
Source organism: Mus minutoides (assembly GCA_902729485.2). Taxonomy (NCBI): domain Eukaryota; kingdom Metazoa; phylum Chordata; class Mammalia; order Rodentia; family Muridae; genus Mus; species Mus minutoides. The sequence goes on from LR749774.1 coordinate 1,670,279, forward strand.
GACGGGGAAATGGAGCATTCTGATTTAATGAGTTCTCTATCTCTATTATTCTTTATAAACTTCAACATGTTTTCATTTCAGATTTCAAAGCTATTCTTGTGATTTTCTTTTCTTTCTTTCTTTTCCTCTCAATGCAGGATTTCTCTGTGTAGCCCCAGGCTGTCCTAGAATTCTCTATATAAACCAGGCTGGCCCTGAACTCAGAGATCCATCTGCCTTTGCCTCTAGGTGCTGAGATTAAAGGTGTGCCCACCTGCCTGTCAGTATTTGACAACACATCCTCTCCAGCTAAGGAAACAACCTAGACCAGCAAAGGTACCAGTGAAATAATCTAGCACTTTCTTTTTTTGTTTGTTTGTTTGTTTTGTTTTTCGAGACAGGGTTTCTCTGCGTAGCCCTGGCTGTCCTGGAACTCACTCTGTAGACCAGGCTGGCTTCGAACTCATAAATCTGCCTGCCTCTGCCTCCCGAGTGCTGGGATTAAAGGCGTGTGCCACCACGCCCGGCTAATCTAGCACTTTCTAATAATGAGTAATATACTTATCTGAAGTAATACTGTGCCCAGTTAAAATGCCCTGGTGGGCTCTCCCTGTACGTCCCTCAGACCAGTCCCTCAGACCTTGCCCTCTGTGAGGCGATAGGAAACAGACCCAAGGTCAAATTGTTCTCGGTTGTTTTGTCTAACCCTAATTTTCCCACAATGGAAGTGGGAAGGAGGTCAGCTCTTGGTTTGCTATCCCAGCACCCTGCCAGCTCCCAGCATTAGCTAGCGGTACCTATAGCCACAGACCAGCTCCCAGCATTAACTAGAGGTATCTATAGCCACAGAAGCTCCTTAAGTGCTAACTACCACCTGTTGACTTTTTACACTTCAACAGTTCCCAGGACAGGTCATAATTCTTTACACTTAAAATCCACTCTACTGTTTCTTGTTTAATTTCCTGAGATACACTTACTTTAAAAACTACTGTGTGACCAGTATTTCTTCTCATGTTATATGGACTTTTAAGGACTTTTTCCAAAATAAAAACAAATGGAGGGAAGCAGTCAGGGCTGGATTTTCTAAAAACCCCTCACCAACACACTCACTGGGATAAGCCCCAGAAAGCTGAGATAGAGGCAGGAGGATGGCTCTTATTAAACAGAAAAGTCTAGAGATAAAGAAAGGTTAACAGCTGAACTGTCATGGCAGTGCCACATAAAGCCAGCTCCTAACCATGAAGTAAGATGACAGAAAAGAGGAAAGACTCCAACTCCTGGGGATCCGCCAACCGTCCTCTTGTGGCCTCTGCACACAGACACATAGACAGACAGACACACACACACACACATAAGAGGCAGACATTCGAGAGGCAGACAGAGGCAGACACACACACACACAAAGAGAGAGAGAGAGAGAGAGAGAGAGAGAGAGAATCCCCAAATTACAACTTCTCTGGACACTAAGTTGGGTTTCATAAGGGGGGAGGGGGAACCAAAACCAAGCACCCAAGGAAGGCCACTGACCTAGAACAAAGACTGTTCTGTCTTGCCCCTGGAGGCAGGGAGGGACCCACCTTGTAGTAGTCGTAGAGCAGGCCCAGGGCGGCAGCACTGTCCTCGTCCCCGTTGATACTCATCATGGCCTTGGTGGCCGCAGTCAGGGGGTTCTCCAGATAGGACTTCCAGGCCTCATCCTCGCTTGTGTAGGATCTTCGGGTGTTGAAGGGAGGGTCACTAGGCATGGGCACTAAGGCCACTAGTCTTTTATTACTGTAAAACATAAGAGGGATGTAAGGATCACTGCCCGGGAACTTTTCATGGTTTTCCACTGATACCATATACGTCACATGGTTACCCTGATTTGTATTTGCCCAGAGTAAGGCATGTTAAAGCTGAAATGACCACCACACTGCACTTTTAAAGCCTCAACTCACACCTTCACTGTGTATGAAGAGTAAGAGTCGTAATAGCTTTTAAAAGGTAGCCTGGACTTGAAGAAATGGCTCAGGGGTTAAGAGTGCTTACTGCACTTCCAGAGGACCAGGTTCAATTCCCAGCCCTCACATCAGATAGCTTACAACTGTCTGTAACTACAGTTCTAGGTGAACCAGTATCTCTCTAGATACTCTGCTCACGTGGTAAACATAAACACACAGACACACACACACACACATACAAATAAATATTTTCCAAGGGTAGTATATGTCTTAGGATTTCTATTGCTGCAATGAAACACCATGACCAAAAAGCAGGTTGGGCAGGAAAAGGTTCGTTCAGCTTACACTTCCACATTGCTGTTCATAAAGGAAGGAAGTCAGGACAGAAACTCAAGTAGGGCAGGCACCTGGAAGCAGGAGCTGATGCAGAGGCCATGGAGAGTGTTGCTTACTGGCTTGCTTACCTGCTTGCTCCCTTATAGAACCCAGGACCACCAGCCCAGGAATGGAACCACCCACAAAAGACTAAGCCCACCCCCCCACCCCCCACTGATCACTAATTGAGAAAACGCCTTACAACCGGATCTCATGGGGAGCATTTCTTTAACTGAGGCTCCTTCCTCTGATGACTCCAGCCTGTGTCAAGTTGACACACAAAACCAGATAGTATAGTATATCTACTTAGTTTGTGTTAGTCTCCTCCAAACTCGGTTCTCTGCCTCTGATCATTCTGAGTAATTTAATTATTGTTCATTGATAAGAACTAGAATAGAACCCTATGAGGAAATAATTTCCCTTTAACTAAATCCTAATTTAAAACATTAACTATGTATAGGTAATAGGTTAATGATTCAAATTGTTTTATTAAATTTAATCTTACTTGGAATTCCCAGCAAATTATAGACCAATATAAATCTCTTAATTAGAATAGCAATATAAGCTACTTGGCAAACAGAACCCGTTACATATAGATAAGGCTGTGTAATAGAGCTATGGACGTGCAGTGATGGAATGGACTCCACTAACGAAGCCCATGTCACTGTAGGATTCTACTATACTGAGATACTATGGAAGTGTCATGTCAGGAAGCCCAATGAGGAGACTGTTGGCATACAGAGAGAATTTCCCTAAGAGACATGGTGTGAATCAATTCTAACCAGGTCACCCTTGTGTAAAGCAGCAATGCCTTAAGGCCAATGTGACAACAGTGATTCATATTCCCAAAGATCATAGTCTTTACAGACTCCCCATGCACATCAGGATACAAAGTGTCAAGAAGTGGAGTCTGGAGGAACTGATGCTCATTTCTTAGCCCCTTTTTCTTACTCGCTGAAAGGGAACAGGAGCAGAATGATACTCTGTATCCAAGTACCAGCTCGGTTAACAGGCCATCATAAGACACACAGTCACATGACATCTAGTGGCAGTACCAACTCTGTTGCAAGTAACATGGTTTAAAGTATCTCACTGAGGGGCTGGTGAGATGGCTCAGCGGGTAAGAGCACCCGACTGCTCTTCCGAAGGTGATAAGTTCAAATCCCAGCAACCACATGGTGGCTCACAACCATCCGTAACAAGATCTGGCTCCCTCTTCTGGAGTGTCTGAGGACAGCTACAGTGAACTTACACATAATAAAATAAAATAAATCTTTAAAAAAAAAAAAAGTATCTCACTGAGTTTCTTTAGCAGGAGACAAATGCGACTGACCCAGCTCTGGAGGTACCTTCTTGTTTAGCAGCCCATGGTAAAGGAAGCTGAGCGGACCTGTATTCTTAGGTAGGCACAGCAAAGCCCGCCAGCCTGCCTCACAGTATCAAGGAAATAATGGATGACTGGGTCCTGGGGTGGATGCGGGGCTCTGAGAGTAAGCAGTCCTGCCACCATCGTGCTCTGGTGGTCCTATCAAGTTTCTGTGCCTTTCAGGCATTGTTAATTATTATTTATTAATGGTAAAATAAGAAATAAGAATTATTCATCTAACCTGGGCATGGTGGCACACACCTTTAATCCCAGCATGCAGGAGGCAGAAGCATGTGGGTTTCTGTGAGTTCAAGGCCTGCCTGGTCTACAAAGGGAATCCAGGACAGCCAGCACTCTATTACACAGAGTAACCGTCTCTAAAAACAAAACAAAACAAGATTTGTTCATCTAGTGCTGGCTCACAAGCATCTGTTGTGCACACCATAGGTGGTACTGCAGCTGAACATGGAGGGTGAGCGAGGGGCTGACCCTGGGACCCACAGTGCCTAGCAGGGTGGAGAGCCACTGCAGTGGCCAAGAGTGTGAGAAGGCAAGTCAGAGCTGAAGGACAGGGATGCGCGTGCTGGTCCTTGAGGAAAGGAGACGGGGAAGCAGTTTTGAAACTAATACATTTCACCATTCAGAATGAATGTTTTTTATAAAAGATATATGTTTTGAAGGGTCTGATAGGAAAACAAACAAACAAAAAGCTGGAAATCTGTAGGCAGCAGTGCGACCCGGCAGGCTGTGATGGTGCCGGCCCCGCCCACACAGTTGTCTAGTGGGGCTGCATTCACCTACATTTCACGGAGAGAGTCACACAGGAAACTGAACGCCCAGTCATTCGTGGAGAGTGGAGCATCACTCAGCAAAGCAGTAAAGCGTCCCAGAGCATAGATGTGCCGAGACTTCAACATGAAAATTCTAACATTTAAATTGAAGCATGGTCCTGGCTGTTGGTTGCTTTGACGTCATCCTAAGATCTAACTCTGAAGTTAAACCACCGAATCCTAGAAGCCATATTTGAAGTGGCCGGGAAAGGCACTGCCATTGAAAGGAATGAAGATGGTTTTCCCTGTCGCTCGTGAGGAAGAGGATGCAGGCTAGAGCACTGGCTCATGTCTAACTCTTAGCAGGCACCAGTGGCCTGATTCACTGCAGAGATTTTCTCGACTCTTCCTTAGTATCCAGCTCCTTCCTGCTGACCACATCTCTTCCTGGCCCAGTTCACTAGTGACTTTAGGAATTTACCCAGTGTCTCCCCTAGAGGAAACTCTTGGTGAGCCCTTGCATGACAAATAAGGGGAAATCATAATTTCTCCTCACCTTTTTTTTTAAGAGCAAGAGCCTTTTATGCTCTCCCTTTTAACTACGCAATGCCTGCTTTCACTCTTCAGAACACTGTAGAAAACATACAAATGAAAGTGCATAGAGCAGCACTTTCAGCAGGAAACACCTTCTGAAGGCGAGCTCACTGTTCACCAGGAAAAATGAGACTAACTCTGCTTCAGTCAAGTCTTTGTTCTTCCTTTTTTTTCTTTTTTTCTTTTGTTTTTGTTGTTGTTGTTTGTTTGTTTGTTTGAGACAGGGTTTCCTCTGTGTAGTCCTAGAACTCACTCCATAGACCAAGCTGGCCTCAACCCCTTAAACTCAGAGATCTGCCTGCCTCTGTCTCCCAACTACTGGGATTGAAATTGTGTGCCACCACAGCCTGGCTTGCTTCTGTCAATTAAGGGTCTTGTCAATTCCTTTGTAATCTTCTAAATCCAAGGACCTGGGTAACCTTGCACACGGAACTCTAAGCAAGTGGGAACTTAGTATCTGGATCCCTCTTTGGGGACAGCAGAGCGCAGAGCTCAGGTCACTTCCGCCACCTTTTCTGTTTTCTCTGTACACAGGGCAGGAAGCAAGGTGGAGAACTGAGTCACTGGCTACAGAGTTGTAGGGAACTGTGCAACCTCAGCCAGCCAGCTACCAGAGACTGTGGATCCGCAGTCAGGGACAGCCCTCCCGCTGCCTTGGAGCTATAAGGAGAGCTTCATGAACTGAGACTTTGTTGGGGAGCTAGGAAGCAGCACATGACATGTGTGCCACTGTATTAAGTCAGTCACCATATCTATTACGACAGCTTAAGTCTCAGCCCTTCACGGCATTCTCATTAATTTCCTCCTCTTCAAATGGATGGATATCTGGTGAAATAATCCTCATGGAACACCATTTTCTAGAGTGTAGTGTGAGCATTGCCTACATCAGGTCCAGACCCCTCCACTGATATTCATTCTCCATTATCATTATCTAGTCCCAGCTACTTTTCAAATTTTGTGCCTTCTACTTGCTTAATATGGAGAATTAAAACATCTTCTCTGCCATGCCTTCAAGACACCATTCTGCCTTGAAGATACCCATTCTTGTTTCCAGGCCTTAGCCCAGGTCCTAGCTGTTTTCTCTCTCTCTCTCTCTCTCTCTCTCTCTCTCTCTCTCTCTCTCTCTCTCTCCATAAATAGTCTCAGTCTATAGTCCCTCAGAATTTCTCCTTGCCAGAGAGCCGAAAGCATGTGTACCATTATTACATACATGATCTACCTTTAAATTTTCATAACACAAAGATTGCCAACAACATAAAGAGGACCCACCAAAGACACCAGTAAAGTGGCAGTCCATTAAACAAAGCCACCCAGCAGTGTCCACTTGGGATCCTCCCTGAGGCCATCCCCACTTTCCTTGATCTACCTCTGGTTCCTAAGCCCTGTGGAGTCACTCACTACCTTGCTTTGGCTTCCCTCCAGGAGCGCCAACCTCCATCCTACTCCTAAACGCACTCCCTTGCATGCACATATCTCCCCTGGTAAACACTCCTAGAAGTCCACAGCGGCCTTAAGCAATAATGCTCAAGACACATTTAATATAGACCTTTTAAACTATATCCATAATCTGTTTTAAAAAAAAAAAATGGTGCAGGAAATGGTAGTGGCTTCAGATCCTGGCCCCAGCCCTAACCAGCTATCTATCACCTCTGCTTCCTCGTCTGTGGTGCGTTAGATTAAATGAGAGAAATTCATGCAATGCTCCTAACAGACTAATCAGAGAGCTATGGCTTCTAACTGGATACAGAGATTAGAAAAGAACAAGGTGGCCGGGCAGTGGTGGCGCACGCCTTTAATCCCAGCACTCGGGAGGAGGCAGAGGCAGAAAGATATCTGAGTTCAAGGCCAGCCTGGTCTACAGAGTGAGTTCCAGGACAGCCAGGGCTACACAGAGAAACCCTGTCTCAAAAGGAAAAGAAAAAGAAAAGAAAAGAAAAGAAAAGAAAAGAAAAGAAAAGAAAAGAAAAGAAAAGAAAAGAAAAGAAAAGAAAAGAGCAAGGTGGGTAAGCCAAAAATATTATCATCAACCAACACCACCGCTTCAGGTCCCAGCCCCCACTCCTTATCTCCATGGATAGCAGCTCTGGCCTGCCGGTTGTTACACTTAGAATCCATGATTTCCTAGTTTCTTATATCCACCTCATTAGAAAAATCCCACTAATTTCAGCTGCAGACTATCTGCAGGAATTGCCCACTTCTCTCCACACCCACTGCTAGCACCTTGATCCAAACCACTGCCACCTGACACTTGGGTTGTTTCCCTGTCTCCCACACACCCTCTGCATCCTGGACACCTACACTCACACCGGTTTGGAGCCTCCTCCCACACCGCACCAGGATTAGTTTATGAACAGAACTATGTGGCAAAAGTGACAGTTTGCAGGCTGGAGAGATGGCTCAGCGGTTAAGAGCACTGACTGCTCTTCCGAAGGTCCTGAGCTCAATTCCCAGCAACCACATGGTGGCTCATAACCATCTGTAACGAGATCTGGCACCCTCTTCTGGAGTGTCTGAAGGCAGCTACAGTGTACTTACATATAATAAATTAATTTTTTTTAAAGTGACAGTTTGCCACTTTTATAATCAGGGAGTCCATCTCCCTCCTATCCCTTTATTTACTCTGGCAAGAGAAAACCGCCCTACATGGCTGAGAAACTGGGTGTCTGTGTAGGACTGTCAATAACAAAGATTGTGACCCAGATGACAACCTGAGCCAGAATCCCTGTGAGAGATGAAATCCAGTCGAAGGGTTTTATCTTATCCTCTGTCTCCCTCCCTCCCGCCTCCTCTCCTCCCAGCATCCAAGAGGTAGGTGAGCTTTGTTTCACTGTGAGCCTTGGCCAGGATCTTCAGCCTTACCACAGGCTCACAGCCATGGAGCCAAGCTGAGATGAAAACCTCAGGAACCACTTTCAAAGTAAACCTTTGTTGCTTTAAGCCACAAAATGCTCTGGCATTTCGTCACAGTGATGAAAGTCCGACAGACACAAAAACCTCCAGACCCATTGGTTAGAGTGTGTGCTCCATCCATGCTCCTAATGCCCCAAACACACTTTAGTTCAAGGCTGAAAGGGTTAAAGGAAAAAACTAGCCGGGCGTGGTGGCACAGGCCTTTAATCCCAGCACTTGGAAGGCAGAGGCAGGCGGATTTCTGAGTTCAAGGCCAGCCTGGTCTACAGAGTGAGTTCCAGGACAGCCAGGGCTACACAGAGAAACCCTGTCTCGAAAAAACCAAAAAAAAAAAAAAAAAAAAAAAGGATAAAACTAAAGAGGAGGGTTAGCAAAACACCACAGAAGAAAGATGTCGTCGTGGGAAATGGGAGGAAAAGGATGAAAAGAAGGTGTTTTAAATGGGAATAATTCATTAGGACAATAAGTGAGAGCTGTGTGTATATAAACGAAAATCTAATCTACTCAGAACAGCTAGAGGAAACTTCTACATCTATTTGCCTTTCCGTCCTTAGAACACTTTTTGGTAATGGTTTTACACAACTTGTGGAGTGCCTTCCATGATGGACAGGGTCTTAGTCACTGTTCTATTGCCATGAAAAGACACCTTGACCAAGGTAATTCTTACAAAAGAGAGCATTTCATTGGTGGCTTGCTTACGGCTTCAGAGGTGACTCAATCCATTATCATCGTGGTGGGGAGAAGGCAGGCAAATGCTGACGCAGCTGAGAGCGACACTCCAACCCACAGGGAAAGACAGAGAGGAAGCCGCTTGGGCAAGAGCCTTGGAAAACCCAAAGTCCACCCCCGGAGGCACACTTCCTCCAACAAGCCACACCCCCTAATTCTTCTAATCCTATCAAAGAGTTCCACTTCCTGGTGACTAAGCATCATATACAAGAGCCTATGGGGCCATCTTTATTCAAACCACCACAGTATTCAAACCACCCTACATAAATTAAATTACTGAGATTTCAAACAACCCTCTCCCCTTCCAAAAAAAAAAAAAAAAAAACCAAACAAACAAACAAACAAAAACCTTGAAGCCAGATTCAGACACCAGATATGAATCACCAGGTTTGCCCAAAGTCTTGCAGCAGGCAGTATGGGACAAGGCCTAGAGACCGCTCAATGCCTCAGATGTAGATTTCTCAGTCCAAGTATTTGACTAGTGTATTACTAGAAGGTTAATTTCTGAGCCTGATGTGGCGGTACACACCTTTAATCTCAGCTCTTGGGAAGCACAGGCAGGAGGATTTCTGAGTTGAGGCCAGCCTGGTCTACAGAATGAGTTTGAGGATGGGTAGGGCTACATGCTACATAGGAAAACCCTGTATCAAAAATAAATAAATAAATAAATGATTAAAAGGCTCAGGTCGGGTGTGGTGGTGCACGCCTTTAATCCCAGCACTCGGGAGGCAGAGGCAGGTGGATTTCTGAGTTCGAGGCCAGCCTGGTCTACAGAGTGAGTTCCAGAACAGCCAGGGCTATACAGAGAAACCCTGTCTCAAAAAACCAAAAAAATAAAAATAAAAAGGCTCAAACTTTATTTTCTCTATGCTGGAGAGCAAGTGTTACATACAGCACCTTCCAGAAAGAAAAGGAAGGAAAGAAAGGGGTGGGGCAAGAAGGGAGAGCCAGGGGAGTGAAGGGAAAAGGAATGGAAGGAAGGGGAAGGAGGGGAGGAGAGGGGAGAAAAGAGGGTGAATGGAAAGATAACAAAGGAATTTGATTTGAGCAGGGACTATTAAAGACAAACTGCATAGATGGAAACACAAGGATCTGTCCTCCCGAAGGGACTCAAAAAGTATTCTACTCATCTATTCCTTTTGAAAGAACAATTGACGAAGCTAACCAAATATTCAAGCAGGGAAGAAGAGTGTTAGACTTAGCACACATTAGTACAATTGGCATTCTAAGTTGCTTTATGCAAAAGTGAACTAGAGAGCCGGATCTCTAGCAGGAGGCACTTGTGAATATCCATCCACACAGATCACCTTTCCTGGAAAAAGACAGTCGCTTTGCAGTGGAGAACCCTCACAGTGACTGCCTTAAGCAAGTCATGGGGCAGAACGCTTAAGACAGAACAGGAAAGGGGAAATGAGGAGAGTGTGCTGGCAACTGGTGACTGCTGCTCAGGGCTGTGAGGAGCAGTCACTGAGTGTGTAAGGGCACACAGCTGCTGCTCAGGGCTGTGAGGAGCAGGCACTGAGTGTGTAGGGGCACAGCTCCTACTCAGAGCTGTGAGGAGCAGTCACTGAGTGTGTAAGGACACACAGTTGCTGCATAGGGATGTGAGGAGCAGTCACTGAGTGTGTAAGGACACAGCTCCTGCTCAGGGCTGTGAGGAGCAGTCACTGAGTGTGTAGGGACACACAGCTCCTGCTCAGGGCTGTGAGGAGCAGTCACTGAGTGTGTAAGGACACACAGCTCCTGCTCAGGGATGTGAAGAGCAGTCACTGAGTGTGTAAGGGCACACAGCTGCTACACAGGGGTGTGAGGAGCAGTCACTGAGTGTGTAAGGACACACAGCTGCTGCACAGGGCTGTGAGGAGCAGTCACTGAGTGTGTAAGGGCACACAGCTGCTGCACAGGGCTGTGAGGAGCAGACACTGACTGTGTAAGGCCACACAGCTGCTGCACAGGGGTGTGAGGAGCAGACACTGACTGTGTAAGGACACACAGATGCTGCTCAGGGCTGTGAGGAGCAGTCACTGAGTGTATAAGGGCACAGCTCCTGCTCAGGGGCATGAGGAACTGAGTCTGTAAGTACACAAAGCTGAAAACAAGGGTCTCCAGATTTGTGTGCACCGAATTTTCGAATGCCTGTTGATACAATGGAATATAAATAGAATAAAAGGCCACCCAGGTGTGAGGGAAGGCAGAAGGAAGGTACTTCTGGAATTAAAGACTTCCTTTACACAGCAGGAGCATTCCTGAGGGCCCTTCCTCTGCTCCACCCTAAAACCTGGTCTCTTCCTGGGAAGTCACACAATCTCCCAGTGGCAGACTGAACTTCTCCCTTAAGAGAACTTCCTTTTGACTCTTTTGCAGAAGAGATTCCTAGTGCCCAGCAGGCCTTCTCAGCAAGAAAGACACTGGCTGTCAAGATGGGTGAGGGGAGTTAGATGTCCCAGCCCCACAAGGTGGCGTTGTCCACAGATCTCTACACATTCACCCTGGTACCCAAACACGGCACACACAATAAGAAATAAACAAACGCCGGGCGGTGGTGGCGCACGCCTTTAATCCCAGCACTCGGGAGGCAGGGAGGCAGAGGCAGGCGGATTTCTGAGTTCGAGGCCAGCCTGGAACTTTAATTCTGCCCATTCACTGAGCAAAGCTTTCCACAGAGCTAGTCTACTTGTGAGAGGTACAGAGTAAACCATGCAGGGAAAGAACCTACTCTAGGAAAATATCATTCATTCATTCATCCATCCATTCATATAGTCTCATCCAGAGATTCCTCCAGATGGCAACCATGGCAGCCCATTGCTCACACTTTGATGCCTTTTTTCCATGATGGACTCCAATCCCTTGGTCCACCAATTGAGGTGTAAAGATGTAATGAACTTCATAGCAGACATGGCTTGCTGCTCTCTTGTTTTGACATGGTGCTGTTTGTTTGTTTGTTTGTTTGCTTGCTTGCTTGCTTGCTTTTTTTATATGCTGGGATATACTATTTAAAAACCTTGAAAGCCAAGATGCCATTTACCTACAAGTCTTGGGTGTGCAGCTGTGATGGGCAATGGAGTGACAGCAGTGACAAAGGTGGGTCTAGGCTCTGCCCTAATGACATCTTTCCAGGTGAGAAGTACAGATAGGGCAGAGGGTACTGGAAGGGACTCTGTCTTGGGGACAGAGAACAGAGTGGACCAAGGTTCTGCTACTTTGCTCTGAATTTGCCACCTTGCTGACAGGGAGGTTATACTTCCCTGTGGACTCTTCCCAGCCAGCCACTGCGCACGGATCGAGCAGGCCACTGAAGCGGGCATGTTCCTAGGAGACACTGTCTTTGTCTGAAAGAGCCCCAGCCCTGTGAACCTCCGTGGAAGATACACTGTTTCGGGGTCCCACCCAACATTCCCTCTCTCCCCTTCACTTGGGGATACGTCTTGGTCCAGTCTGATGTCGTCTCTGACTTTGCCACTGGTGCTATCTCAGGGGTGGCTCTCTTTGTACAGTTGCTGCAAGCTTAATCCAGAGGAACATGGGATCTATTTTGGATTGAGATGGGGAGGAAGATGGGAAAACTGGATCATCCGGAGGGAGGGAGCCCAAAGGCAGGCAGTGCACGAGCTTGCCTCTGAGGCAAGGAGGAACTTCCCTGGAAGAGCTGGACCCTAACTTTTCAAGAAAGAAGTCACCCAGGGAGAGCAGGTTCCACAGGAATGTGTTGATCACTTTTCAGATTTGATTGAATTTCTGTTTTTTAATCTGCAGGTGGTCTTTGCCATGGAAGAAGCATGAACAAGGTTTAAAAGTTGTTCTCTTCTGCTGCCTGTGAGTCCTGGGGATCAAACTCAGATTGCCGGGCTCAGTGTCAAGGGCCCTACCCACTGAGCTAGCTCGCCAGCCCAATTTCTAGCATTGGGTTAAACCAGATTTTGAGTGCAAGGTCTTCAGCCAGGAAATAGCCCAATTAAATGTATTCTGAGAACATATTTCTGACAGTGGTGAGTGGGACAGAACGGAACAGAGGTTCTAAGGAACTAATAAGAGGGGCTGGGACACTCAATGGTTAGAGCATGTCCTGCTCGCTCTTATAGTGGTTAGGAATGTGTACTGCTAGATTTTACAGTGGTTAGGAGTGTATACATGTTCGGTCCCCAACACACCCAGAGGGCAGCTCTCTATCACCTGCAACTCCAACTCCCAGAATCCAGTGCCCACAGTAGCCTCTGAGGACCCCTGTACTCATGTGTACAGACCCACACAAACACAGACGCACCGATACCAAATGGTGGGAAATTGAAGAAAAGTAACAAGAAAGCTACAGAAAATAGACAGAAAAAATAAATCCAGGATTATTTTTTACATAGTAAAGAGAAATCGTTCTCACAGGGTCACCCTAACGATTCCATTCTAACTGTCTTTAACACTTGATATTTTCATCTGTAATTACTTAGATACAAATCTTTCTGTATAGCCCTGGCTGTCTTGGAACTCACTCTGTAGACCAGGCTAGCCTCAAACTCAGAAATCCTCCTGTCTCTGCCTCCCAAATGCTGGGATTAAAGGCGTGCTCCACCACTGCCCAGAAAGATACGAATCTTAACCCTCGCTGTTTATGTACTATGTCCTGGTCAATTAGTAGCCTCACATAACAAGTGAATAACAGTATTCAAACTTAGTAGATACTCTGGCAAAGATGTTGGAATCAACTTCCACTTTTAACAGTGCTACACAGGAAAGACCAGGGAAGCCCACACAGAACTTACCCAAAGCACAGATCATGTAGGTATTCCCTGTATAAAATAAGGAAAATAAATGAACTGTATTGCATAACAAATTTGACCAGGAGACTACAGGTTCTGTGTTGAGGGATTGTTCTAGAAATGCTGAGTTAAACTTTGGCATGCCGTATGAAAATTTAGATAGAACACTGAAGGAACTGTCCAAAATGTAAAAGTGACTGTGAATATCTTTCTCTTGGGGACAATAGACAGCAATATGAATGTTTAAAGAGAAGAAAGGGAGAGGGAGAAAAGAAATCTTTTAGTAAATGACACTTGGCTTGGGAGTTGAGGGGTTTCCATCCACTTGTGTATTAGCTTATTGAANGAAGTCACACAATCTCCCAGTGGCAGACTGAACTTCTCCCTTAAGAGAACTTCCTTTTGACTCTTTTGCAGAAGAGATTCCTAGTGCCCAGCAGGCCTTCTCAGCAAGAAAGACACTGGCTGTCAAGATGGGTGAGGGGAGTTAGATGTCCCAGCCCCACAAGGTGGCATTGTCCACAGATCTCTACACATTCACCCTGGTACCCAAACACGGCACACACAATAAGAAATAAACAAACGCCGGGCGGTGGTGGCGCACGCCTTTAATCCCAGCACCTGGGAGGCAGAGGCAGGCGGATTTCTGAGTTCGAGGCCAGCCTGGTCTACAAAGTGAGTTCCAGGACAGCCAGGGCTATACAGAGAAACCCTGTCTCGAAAAACCAAAAAATAAGTAAATAAATAAACAAACAAACAAACAAACAAACATTTTAACTTTGGGGGTGGGCAGTTGGTGGTTGAGACAGGGTTTCCCTGTGTAACCCCAGAAGTCCTGGAACTAGTTCTGCGGACCAGGCTGGCCTCAGATTCGTCTGCTTCTGCTGGAATTAAAGGCACATGCAACCATGACCAGCTAGTATAATTTAAATGTTTTAATATTAGATTTCTACTGCCCAGATCCAACTGGCCTATAACCAAATGCCTATATTTAGAAGGAAGTGAAATTCACAGGGTAACTCATATTTTCTGTGGCGTGGGCTCCCCCACTCCCCAATGCTTGTTATTTATGTGTGTGTGCATCTTCATGCTTATGAACACAAAAGGTGCTGGGAATCTTTGTGATTACTCAAAAATCTCTCATCTTACAAATAACAAAAGTGAGGTCCGGAGAGAGGACGGCTTTGTCCTGGGACAACCGTCATTTCTGTTGATTCTGAAATTTGATCAGAGGAGAGATCAGCTTTGGAAGAAGCACAAGCCCTGGACCAGCTGTGCTTTACAAACACATGCGCCCTCCGCCATGAGTAGACTGCAGATCAGATCGTACTCAAGGTGAGCATCATAGGAAGCCACAGGCTTTCCTTTAATTCTGCCCATTCACTGAGCAAAGCTTTCCACAGAGCTAGTCTACTTGTGAGAGGTACAGAGTAAACCATGCAGGGAAAGAACCTACTCTAGGAAAATATTATTCATTCATCCATCCATCCATTCATATAGTCTCATCCAGAGATTCCTCCAGATGGCAACCATGGCAGCCCATTGCTCACACTTTGATGCCTTTTTTTCCATGATGGACTCCAATCCCTTGGTCCACCAATTGAGGTGTAAAGATGTAATGAACTTCATAGCAGACATGGTTTGCTGCTCTCTTGTTTTGACATGGTGCTGTTTGTTTGTTTGTTTGCTTGCTTGCTTGCTTTTTTTATATGCTGGGATATACTATTTAAAAACCTTGAAAGCCAAGATGCCATTTACCTACAAGTCTTGGGTGTGCAGCTGTGATGGGCAATGGAGTGACAGCAGTGACAAAGGTGGGTCTAGGCTCTGCTCTAATGACATCTTTCCAGGTGACAAGTACAGATAGGGCAGAGAGGGTACTGGAAGGGACTCTGTCTTGGGGACAGAGAACAGAGTGGACCAAGGTTCTGCTACTTTGCTCTGAATTTGCCACCTTGCTGACAGGGAGGTTATACTTCCCTGTGGACTCTTCCCAGCCAGCCACTGCGCGCACGGATCGAGCAGGCCACTGAAGCGGGCATGTTCCTAGGAGACACGGTCTTTGTCTGAAAGAGCCCCGGCCCTGTGAACCTCCGTGGAAGATACACTGTTTCGGGGTCCCACCCAACATTCCCTCTCTCCCCTTCACTTGGGGATACGTCTTGGTCCAGTCTGATGTCGTCGCTGACTTTGCCACTGGTGCTATCTCAGGGGTGGCTCTCTTTGTACAGTTGCTGCAAGCTTAATCCAGAGGAACATGGGATCTATTTTGGATTGAGATGGGGAGGAAGATGGGAAAACTGGATCATACGTAGGGAGGGAGCCCAAAGGCAGGCAGTGCTCGAGCTTGCCTCTGAGGCAAGGAGGAACTTCCCTGGGAGAGCTGGACCCTAACTTTTCAAGAAAGAAGTCACCCAGTGAGAGCAGGTTCCACAGGGATGTGTTGATCACTTTTCAGATTTGATTGAATTTCTGTTTTTTAATCTGCAGGTGGTCTTTGCCATGGAAGAAGCATGAACAAGGTTGAAAAGTTGTTCTCTTCTGCTGCCTGTGAGTCCTGGGGATCAAACTCAGATTGCCGGGCTCAGTGCCAAGGGCCCTACCCACTGAGCTAGCTCGCCAGCCCAATTTCTAGCATTGGGTTAAACCAGATTTTGAGTGCAAGGTCTTCAGCCAGGAAATAGCCCAATTAAATGTATTCTGAGAACATATTTCTGACAGTGGTGAGTGGGACAGAACGGAACAGAGGTTCTAAGGAACTAATAAGAGGGGCTGGGATGCTCAATGGTTAGAGCATGTCCTGCTCGCTCTTACAGTGGTTAGGAATGTGTACTGCTAGATTTTACAGTGGTTAGGAGTGTATACATGTTCGGTCCCCAACACACCCAGAGGGCAGCTCTCTATCACCTGCAACTCCAACTCCCAGAATCCAGTGCCCACAGTAGCCTCTGAGGACCCCTGTACTCATGTGTACAGACCCACACAAACACAGACGCACCGATGCTAAATGGTGGGAAATTGAAGAAAAGTAACAAAAAAGCTACAGAAAATAGAAAAAATAAATCCAGGATTATTTTTTACATAGTAAAGAGAAATCGTTCTCACAGGGTCACCCTAACGATTCCATTCTAACTGTCTTTAACACTTGATATTTTCATCTGTAATTACTTAGATACAAATCTTTCTGTATAGCCCTGGCTGTCCTGGTACTCACTCTGTAGACCAGGCTAGCCTCGAACTCAGAAATCCTCCTGTCTCTGCCTCCCAAATGCTGGGATTAAAGGCGTGCTCCACCACTGCCCAGATAGATACGAATCTTAACCCTCACTGTTTATGTACTATGTCCTGGTCAATTAGTAGCCTCACATAACAAGTGAATAACAGTATTCAAACTTAGTAGATACTCTGGCAAAGATGTTGGAATCAACTTCCACTTTTAACAGTGCTACACAGGAAAGACCAGGGAAGCCCACACAGAACTTACCCAAAGCACAGATCATGTAGGTATTCCCTGTATAAAATAAGGAAAATAAATGAACTGTATTGCATAACAAATTTGACCAGGAGACTACAGGTTCTGTGTTGAGGGATTGTTCTAGAAATGCTGAGTTAAACTTTGGCATGCCATATGAAAATTTAGATAGAACACTGAAGGAACTGTCCAAAATGTAAAAGTGACTGTGAATATCTTTCTCTTGGGGACAATAGACAGCAATATGAATGTTTAAAGAGAAGAAAGGGAGAGGGAGAAAAGAAATCTTTTAGTAAATGACACTTGGCTTGGGAGTTGAGGGGTTTCCATCCACTTGTGTATTAGCTTATTGAAGTTAAATTGCTACTTGAATCTGTTAAAATAAATCTAGAGAAACGTTTAGTTAAGTTTCATATTCAACCACAAAACTACAAAAAATATAAGATATGTACATAAATCTTTACTATGATATTGGATTTAGGAATTATTTAGGCATTAATACAGTGGAAAGATGTATAAAAAATGGTAATTTTAACCACTCAGACATTAACATGAATAAGGACTTCAGGTGAAAGTTATCAGATGAGGTATTTTATAAATGTTCACCCATATAGGCCTTAAAAGAGGAAACAAATCAGGTAATGAAGCACAGGCCTTTGATCCAGCACTTGAGAAGTACAGGCTACAGGTGGTGGCAGACACCTTTAATCTAGCTAGCTTGGTCTACAAATAAATTCCAGGACAGCCAGAGCTACAGAGCTACACAGAGAAACCCTTGTGTGGGGGGCGGGGGGAGTCTAGAATGGAGAGCAATAACTAGTGTGCGTCTCTCATATTTACTAACTGCACAATGGTGATAAACAATCCCATGTCTTGCACCCTGACAGATGGCGCCAGCAACAGAGGCGATGGGGAGATGGACAAGTACTGCCGAGTCCTTCGGCTAGAAGTGACTGTCTCTGTATTTATGGTGCGTGGCTTTGGGTGCCAACGAGTAAACACATAGCCCTGTGAAACTCAGGGAGAAACCCCGCAGCGATGGGCAGGATGGGGAAGAGGAGGCAGCAGAAAGTCGGCGACCTCTAAACTGCACACACGAGCGTGAAAAGAGGTGCTATAGGTGAGGTAGAACCTACCAAGTGACGGAAACTGTGGGAGCCACTCCAGGAGGCCTTGGCCCAGGTGCCCCCTCCCCCAAGGGTGATTTTATAATGGAAAAGTCATATCCAGTTCAGTTGGTTCATGATCACTAAGGACAGGGGAACCTGGTGAGGGTGCTTCCACCGTGGTTCAGGAATAGATGCTGTGTGTGAACAAACCATGGGATTATAGGGGAGGAGCCTGCCTGCATTTTACAAAGAAGCTGGTCTCTAGGACTTCCAGGACCCTGCAGACACACAAGCTCTTGTTCCAGACCTCCCAGCTTCAAGAACTAAACCGCTTCTGCGACCTGGCACTCTAGACTGCAGATAACTCGCACGGGACTTCCTGGCATTGCATATAAGCAATCTGATGGCTCCCCTTAGATAGTTAAATAAATTCTATGAGTTCTGATCCTTGGAGAGCACTCACTGCTACAGTTGATAAACTCAATGAAGAGTCACCATAGGAAAACAAACTAAACAACAAATAAATACATAAATAAATAAGTAAATAAACAAAAGGAAGGAAGCAGAGGAAGGAGGAGGCTGGGCTGAAGCTCTACGTGACATTTCATTTCATAGCCACGTTCTCCCTCCACAGGGGCCCAGAGGAAGCAGGGATTCAGGACTCCATAGTCAGTCAAATAAGGTACACAAAGGCACACACACACTCACTGTCCCTTGAGAGGACACTTTCCTGAAGACCTGGAGTGGACTCAATATGGAACACTTTCCCAAGACCCACAAAGCCAAGATTCCCCGGGTACCACATCCTCTCAAGTCCTGGTGTAAGCTAGCCTCTAAAGAACATGCAATCTGGCCCTCACCTCAGCCCAAAGGATGACAGAAAACAGCGTGCTCATACCAATAGGGCTGGTATATCCACGGCTAAGGAATTGACAGCCTGGAATGAATACTGAGACGGAAAGAGCCCAAGGACTGAAGCTGCCACCTAAGCAAGCGGAAATGCTGACGCAAACTGCTACCCCTCAGACCCTCCCTCGGCGTTATCTCACACGTTAAACTAAACACATTTCTTGCATTGCAAATAAAATCAACAGAGGCCTTCGAGATGCTCAGCAAGTAAGGGCACTTGCCACCAAAACTGACAACTGGAGTTCAATGCTCAGAACCCATATGGGAGGTCCCCTGACCTCCACACTTGAGCCATGGCACTCAGATGTCCCTGTGCATGCTCATACATGCACACACACACTATAAATACATTTGTGCATATATGCACACATATACATACTTTTTTTTTAAAATGAGTGTTAACTATATTTTAAGAAAATATCATACGGATCTTTTGTAACATGCCTGCAGCCTAGAGGCTGCCTGTGGTTGCCAGTTTCCAACGACTAGACATAGGATTGGGGCAAGGAACAGTTGCTGGCCAGCAGGGTCAGACCAGCAGGTTGCATTCCCAGCACTACAGCCTGTAAGCTCTTGTTCCTGGCAACCTGCTGACTTGTCTGTGTGTCATTCAAGCTCAGAATTAAACATGTGCAGGATGTAGGCCAGTTTTACAAGGTAGGTAATGCCCCTGCCATGACCCTTACCTTTATGGAACTGGGCTCTCCTGACCTACTCTTTGTGACATCAGTGTGTGGCTAAGGAACACGTGCCTATCAGTATAGGCAGATACCCTATAAGACCTTACAAAGATGAAGGTTAAGTACTTTACCAAATTTTAGTGGATTAGAATTATCAGGAAGACTCTAAGGATTCTTTTATGTAATGTTTCAGTGTGTATAATACATTTTATAATGTTCACACCAAGATAGGCATATCTGGTGGTGTGTGTGTGTGTGTGTGTGTGTGTGTGTGTGTGCATGTAGGAAAGAAGGGAGAAGGAGGGAGAGAGGAATGAACTGAGAGAGGAATGAACTGAGAGAGGAAGTGAGGGAGGGAATCAGAAAACGTCATGCCCACCAACTCCAAGCCTTGGTTTATCAGGACTCCATCAGGCTGCACAAGCTGGAGAGGTTGGAGGACCAGGCCTTGTGCCCGATTTTACCCCCACCCCATCCCCAAGTTTAAAAGGACCAGGACTGAAAATAGACCTAAGTAAGCTTCACTATCAAGGAAGACTTAAGACCACAGAAGAGGAAAAGGAGGAAGTGATTCTGGGAGCGGGAGGAGAAGCACTGTGAGCGGCTTAGACATTACAAACTGATGAAAATGATCCACACACTCATCTCAACCACATTTGCAATGTCCACTTGTGCCTGTGCACATCTGAAGAGGTGAGAGACAGGGGGATGAGAAAGGCATGAAGATAGAGGAGGAGATGGGAAAATGAGAGGAAAAAGGAAGCAGGAAAGAATGAGTGGCCAGGATGGAGAGAAAAGGAACAGGGAAATGAAGGCTGAGGAGAGAGAAAAGGGAGGGAGACAGAAACAGTTAGCAATGGCTGCACCCTGTCACTCAACAGCCAGCAGCACAGCTAGATGTCAATGTGCATGAATACCTAACACGAAGATGCTGCCTGTCCAAGTTGGGCATTAAGCTGGTCAGAATCTCAGCTGGTTCAGAGACTTGGACTTGGTGGCAGGCACTGGAGTATCTCCCAAAGCTCCCAGCTCTGCAGAAAGAAGCCACAGAGGGACCAGGCATTCTAGGGACTGTTCCAAGCCAGAAAGTGAAGTGACTTACTCCCCAGATGGCAGGAAGTTGAACACTAAACTTTGAGAACCTTTTGTATAGTGCTGAGCTGGACTCATGGTCAGATTCCCTAAGGACTCCCTCCCTAAGGGACTTTTCCCAGCACCATCCCTACACTGCCTCACAGGGACTTCCTTAATGAAATCTTTGAATGTTTGATCTTACTTCTGTGTCTGGTTCCTGGAGTATCTGTAGTAAAACATGTATAAGCTGCAACAAACACACCTTGGTTTGTTTGTTTGTTTGTTTTTCCCATCATTTCCAGCCATAACTGCAGGAGTTACTGCATAAGTCAATTTTCCTATGACCCAAGTTTTCTAGTAATATGTCCACAAAGGCAGGAATAGATTGTCCTGAATGGGTATGTACACAGTGTGTGTGCGTGAGAGAGAGAGAGACAGAGACAGAGACAGAGACAGAGAGACAGAGAGACAGAGAGAGAGACAGAGACAGACAGAGACAGACAGACAGACAGACAGACAGACAGGAGAGAGGAGAGAGGAGGGAGAGAGAGAAAGAGAAAGAGAAAGAGAAAGAGAAGAGAAGAGAAGAGAAGAGAAGAGAAGAGAAGAGAAGAGAAGAGAAGAGAAGAGAAGAGAAGAGAAGAGAAGAGAAGAGAAGAGAAGAGTTGGCCTGGAAAAGAGTTAAGTCTGATAAAGGGGGAGAAGTCATAAGGACCTGGAATAGGTGACTTTCTGTAAACTACAAGTGCTAAGACAGCCATCTATCCAGTCTGAGCAGACAAAGGAAGCACAGAAGAAACCAAAGGGTCACCTAAGGACACTCATAGGCTCTAGTAACCTTCATGGAATACGTAATTCCAACAGTGTAGGAAAACTGCAGAGTGTAAAAATGGTACCCAACTCATTCTAACTAGCTGGTCGAACCCAGACTGCACACTGCAGCAAAGGGATTGTGCACTCACGGAGCACACCCAGCCATGAGAAGCCACGCAGTTACAATCACAGTTCACATTCACTGTTTGCCATGCCCATGAACTATAGGGGCACATCTCATCCCCGAGGGTAGAGGCGAGATCACTTACTCATCTTTTTTATTCAGGGGAGACATGAAGCACAGAAAGGTTAATAACTACTCAAGGTCATACAACATCAGCCAACATACGTGTGTGAGGTTAATAACTACACAAGGTCATCATACAACAGAGACATCATGAGCCGACATATGTGTGAGAGGTTAATAACTACATCAGGTCATACAACAGAAACATCATCAGCTGACATATGTGGGTGAGGCTGAGGATACAACTCCGTGGTCAAGAACTTGCCTAATACATGTAAAGTTCATAGAAAGGAACACATGATCACGCACACGAGCACACACACTCGCAAGTGCGAGCGCGTGCACACACATACACTCAAGCACACGCATGACAACATACACATCATATTACATTAAAATTAAAAATAAAGACACATCTTCAGAGTGTAAAAGCAGAAGTATACTCCTGGGGCTAGAGAGATGGCTCAGAGTACTGCCTTATCTTCCAAAGGTCCTTCACTTCCCAACACCCACTCGGTTGCTTACAACTGTCCATAACTCCAGTTCCAAGGGTTCAATACTCTCTTCTGGCCTTCTTAGGCATTGCACACAAATAGTACACAAACATATTAGCAAGCAAGATAATCATACACATACAATAAAAATAAAAAATTGTTTGTTTTTTGAGCCCTGGCCATCTTGGATCTCACTCTGTAGAGGGCCACTCACAGGTCTGCCTGCCTCTTCCTAAGTGCTGTGATCAAAAGCATGCACCACTACCATAGAGCAAAAGAAAAATTTTTAAAGAATTATAATCCCAGTATTTAGGAGGTAGAGGCTGATAGATCTCTAGTCTACATAGTGAGTAGCAGGCTAGCCAGAAATACAGAGTAAGACGCTGCTCTCAAAATAATAAAAATAAAATAATTAGATCCCCCAAAACTGTCAAAATGAAACTATTATCAAAAGATAATAATATACTGTGATCATAAAAGAATGCTCAAACAGTTGAAAAGTTTATGAAAATCACTGCACACTATGGGACTGCGACATCCCTTAGTGGTACAGCACTAACCCAGCACCAAGGGACAAAAAGAGAGGAAGATAGGAAAAGTACATTTATGAAAATTCATCATTGGGGCTGGTGAGATGGCTCAGCAGGTAAGAGCACCCGACTGCTCTTCCGAAGGTGATGAGTTCAAATCCCAGCATCCACATGGTGGCTCACAACCATCCGTAACGAGATCTGGTGCCCTCTTCTGGAGTGTCTGAAGACAGCTACAGTGTACTTACATATAATAAATAAAATAAATCTTAAAAAAAAAAAAAAAAAGAAAATTCATCATTAATAGTTGCAGTAGCATCCATGTCTCCCAAATTCCTGTTGAAATGACATCCATAATGTGACAGTATTTGGAGAAATCACCAGGAATGACTAGCAAGCCAGAAAATTAGCTCTGGAGAGGCCTCCCGGAGCTCAGCCTCCCCGGCAGCCTGATCTGTGAGTTACAGCCTCCAGAACCTGGGGATGAATTCCCAGTGTTTTGTCAACCACCCAGAATGATAGCTTTTTTCTATCAAGAAACCTAAATCCAGGGGGCTGTAGAAATGGCTCAGCAGTTAAGAGCACTGACTGCTCTTCTGAAGGTCCTGAGTTCAATTCCCAGCAACCACATGGTGGCTCACAACCATCCATAACAAGATCTGGCGCCCTCTTCTGGAGTGTCTGAAAACAGCTACAGTGTACTTACATATAATAAATAAATCTTTATTAAAAAAAAAAAAAAAAAAAGAAACCTAAATCCAATGAGGTTAGATAGCTGGGACGCTACTGCAGCATCCTGCCTCACCAGACAGAAGGCCTCTGCCATCCTATTTTATGAATTCATGGGCAGGATGTGTGTGCCTGGTGCTCAGGGAGATCAAAAGAGGGTTTTGGGATCCCCAAGAGATAGAATCACAGGTGGTTGTAAAGCACCATGTGGGTGCTGGCCACTCACCCTGGGTCCACAGCACAGCAGCAAGCGCTCACTCAGGCCCACCCTTCAACATCTCATTTGAAATTCTAACTGAGGTGATGATGAAATCAAAAGCTGTAGCTGGTGCTGGCATCACAGGCCTTTAATCTCAGCCCTGGGGAGGGAGGCCGAGGCAGGCAGGGTGAAGAAGTACAAGCGTGGGAAATTAGGGAAGGACAGCCATTGTTTGCACACAATAATAACAATAGATCATTTGAAACTTTGTAAAAGAAAGAAGATTAAAGGGATATGTAAATAAATAGATATTGGTTGGTCGGCAGATTTAGATCACATGAAGTCGCACGTCACAGGCCAGATTAGAATTCGTGCCAAAACCTTAGGTAGCTACAGCTGCTCCCAGAGCAGACAACCAGTGTGTGTTGGCCCTGTTCTGTAATGGTAAATTCATAGAACAGGAGATAAGAACTTGTTTTTAAAGCCAGGCATGGTGGTTCCAGCAACTTGGGGTCTGACCTCTGATCCCTGCGGGCAAATGCACTCAAATTCACTGAGTTCCTCTCCGATACACATAACTAAAATAATAAAATAAATCTTTCTTTAAAAAAAAAAAAAAAAAAAAAAAAGGAAAGAAAAGAAAAAAGAACCCCCCAAAAGGGGGTTAAGGAACAGCCCAAAGACAGACTCTGGAAGCAATGAGCAATATCTCAATATATAAACAATTTATTTTTTAAAATATATACAAAATAAAACTAAAAAATTCAAAAGAAAACAAAGTACATTACACTGTGTTCACACATACAAAAAAAAATGTGAAACAAAACTTTTTAATGAAAAAAACTGATGAATCCTGGACCTATACTGATAGAGGCTGAGCCCACACAGTGGGACTGCCAGTCCCTGGAAGGCCTCTCTTTCCTTACCCAGAGCTTTACAGGTTTCATGGGGGAGGGGGAGGGGGGAGAAGAAAATCCTAGGTGACTCAGAAAGAAAGCATTTGAAAGGATACTTAACACTCTTCTAGCATTAAATGTGTCCCCTTAATTGGTGGCCAAAGCAATAAAACTGGAATTACTTTTCAAGGTCCTCTTTGCTACATCTGCTCAGAAAACAGATATGCTTAACCAAAGTCAGCCAAGAGGAAGACTGAGTATACAGCCAGGACACTCACTCTCTCCCCTGAGAGGTCATACACTTTCAAACCAAATTCCTAATTGCTCAGGAAAAGCCCAGGCTGTATCTTGGTGGAGACGTTTCACATTGCTCCCATAAACCATAAGTTTCCATAAACACTACCTTCAACCACGGGAACGACCTGCAGATAAACAGGGACCACGCGATGGGGACGGCCGGTAACTGTGTTGATTTTGTTCCTTTAGAGGCAGGTCTTAGTCTGAAATACTCACGTACAGAGGATAATCCTGCCTTGGTTACCACCCGCTGGGGTTATGGGTGTGAGCCACCCCCAGCCAGTTTACAACCTACAACTCCAAAGTCATGAGACCTCATTAAGTCTCTACTGCTGTGATACACACCCGAGATTATAAGCAGTCTGCAGCTGGGCAGTGGTGGCACACGCCTTTAATCCCAGCACTCGGGAGGCGGATTTCTGAGTTCGAGACCAGCCTGATCTACAAAGTGAGTTCCAGGACAGCCAGGGCTATACTGAGAAACCCTGTCTAGAAAAACAAACAAACAAAGAAAAACAAACAAAGCAGTCTGCAGTGGGTAGTCACAGATTATAGTCCCTCATCGAGACACATCTTTGGGACAGGAACTCAAGCCAGAAGTACTGGCTTCTTCAGGACTGCCTGTCCAAGTGAGGAATTACCCACCATGAGCTGGGACCTCCCAGGCCAATCATTAATAATTAATAGACTATTAATAAATTAATAATTAATAAAGAAAATACTCCACAGACTTGCGGGAAAGGTCAGTCTTATGAAGGTATTTCCTTTTTGTTTGTTTTGTTGTTGTTGTTCTGTTGCTGTTGTTGTTTTTCTAGACAGGGTTTCTCTGTGTAGCCCTGGCTGTTCTGGAACTCACGCTGTAGACCAGACTGGCCTCAGACTTGGAGATCTAACTGCCCCTGCTACACTGGGATTAAAGGCACCATCACTCCTGGTTCTGGAAGTATTTTCCTAATTAAAAGTCCCTTTTCACAAATGACCCTAGCTTGTGTCAAGTGGACATAAAACTAACCAACAGACTGAGGCAGGGGGATTGCAACCAGTATGAGACCAGTCTAGGCTACAAAGTGAAGGCTGATACGGCAAGACCCTGTCTCAAAAATACCACCCCCACCCCACCAACAACACATTTTAATATAAAGTGTAGTTTAATTACAGGACTTGGAAATTTATCCTTGACAAATTAACTCATCTGAAATAGCATTGCCTTCTAAAATTTTTATTATTGCATTTATCCAGTGTGTGTGTGCAAGCTACACAGCACTAGTGTGTTGCACAGTGTGCACTGGTGTGGAGGTCAGAGAAGAATTTGTGGGACAAGCTCTACCTCGTGGTTCCTGAGATTTGGACACTTGGGTGGATAGGCTTGATGACAGGACCCTGGATGGCTGAGCCATCTTGCCGGCCTGTAGCCCTACTTTTTAGATGACCACTGACGCTCTTCCTAACCACTGATAGGTCGAGGGTGGGGTGGGGGTGGAGGGAAGCCTGAAGAAGCTGAGAGATGGAAAACAAAGAGGGGGCACACACCTGAGGACTCCCCTCCTTCCACACCTGCCTCAAGAATGGAAGCTAACCGTGAAATAAATGGCACTGGTTTTCTAAGACAGCTTTCTTCCCTTCTAATTACATCCTTAAATTAGTAGCCTGTGTCATCTTTGAGGGCTCAGCCAGCACAGCAGGTGCTAGCTGTGTGCCTGGTTTCTCCACACTCAACAGGCCAGTGAGGTGTACATCTGGGCTGACCATGGACAGTGTGTGGTGTTTATTCTGAACTTATTCACCACTGGTCTGCTCAGAGATGGGATCCCACCCTTCCCTGAAGTAGAAATGATGTCATGGTTTCGGTAGCAAAGAAGGAGGGCTGAATGTTGGGACCTATTCTCAGACTTACTGGCCCATCCCGGAGTCTCTAGAGCTGACTCTCTATAAAAGGGCTTTAAAGATACCAAAATACCAAGTAAACAAACACAAACATATAAAGATGGAAAAGATCTACGTGAGAGACTGGGCAGGGGGGAACAACTCAGGGGCAGTGTAGTTCCTCATTGAGTTTAAGGGTCTGGCGGGAAAGGAGGGAGGGAGGGAGGGAAAGAAGGACCTGTGAGGAAAAAAAACAAGAAAATGCAAATCAAAAGAAAATACCCTATTGCTGGGCAATGGTGGCTCATGATATTGCAGCACTCAGGAGGCAGACACAGGCAGATCTCTTGAGTTTGAGGCCAGCCTGGTCTACAGAGTGAGCTTCAGGACAGCCAGGGCTACACAGAGAAACCCTGTCTCAAAAAGAAAGAGAGAGAAATGGTAAGCAAATGTTTTAAAAAGTGCACGGCTCTTGGTCAGGAAGTCCAGTTCCCTGGAATGTGTTTAAATTATGTGCAAATGTTTAACTGCAAAGACGATCACTGAAGAATCAGCCTCAGTAGGAAAAAGCAATGGAAAAATGGTTAAATTAGCCTTGCAGGTGCCCACTTTGTGGAGAAATGTGGAGTCACTAAAGTATTTATCATCATAGGGAGCAACCTGAAATAAATAACAACTTACAAAATAAATCACTGCCAGGTGCCACGATGCACACCTTTAAAGGTACTTGGGAGGCAGAGGCAGGAGGATTCGAAATTCAAGGGTCAGGGCTAGAGAGATGGCTCAGTGGTTACAAGCACTGACTGCTCTTCCATAGGTCCTGAGTTCAATTCCCAGCAACCACATGGTGGCTCACAACCATCTGTAATAGGATCCAATGTCCTCTTCTGGTGTGTCTGAAGACAGCTACAGTGCATTCATATACATAAAATAAATAAATATACCTTTAAAAAAGAAAGAAAGAAAGAAAGAAAGAAAGAAAGAAAGAAAGAAAGAAAGAAAGAAAGAAAGAAATCCAAGGGTCATCATCCATGTTTTGAGTTTCAGGCCAGCTTGGGTTACAAGAGACTATCATCATCATCATCATCATCATCATCATCATCATCATCACCACCACACTGAAAGCCATCTAGGACAGCAATAGGGGAAGGAAGGTACCAGGTAGATCATTGAGAAGTACTTTAAAATGCTGATCTGTAAAGTAATCCAGGGGCTGAGGAAATGACCAGTGGGTAAGGACACTTGCTCTGCAGTGTGAGGATCTGAGTTCAGATCTCCTGCTCTCACTTAAATAGTACACCATGGTTCATACTTACAACCATGGAGCTGAGGAGAGGCGACGGCGACTGAAGGGCCACTGGGGACTGCTGGAGGACAGCCTAGCTGAAAACCGATGAGTTCAAAATTCAGTGGGCTACCCTATCTCAGGGAAGTGAGGCCGAGAAATAAGGTGAGGATACATGATATCTTCCTCTGGCCCCTATGTATGCATATATATATATATATATATATATATATATATATATACACATATACATACATACAAATGGACAAATGCACACATGCACATATATATATATATACACACATGCATGTCACACATAAAACAAATAGTAAAATATTAATCTAAGCCAGGAGTGGTGGCACTAGATGTGGTAGTATACACTTTTATTCTAGCACTCTGGAGAAACAGGCAGGAGGAACTCTGTGAGTTCAAGACCAGCCTGGGACTTATAGTGAGTTCCATGATAGCTATATACTAAGACCCAGTCTGTCTCCAAAATACCAAAATCTGACTAATATGACATATAATAGAAACCCAAAGTGGTGGTTTGAATATGTTTGACCTAGGGAGCGGCACTAATAGGAGGTATTGCCTTCTTGGAGTATGTGAGTCACTGTGAGGGGGAGCTTTGAGACCCTTCTCCTAGCTACCTGGAAGCCAGTGTTCTGTCTGCCTTAGGAACAAGATGTAGAACGCTCAGCTCCTCCAGCCCCATGCCTGCCTGGATGCTGCCATGTTCCCACCTTGATGATAATGGACTGAACCTCTGAACCTGTAAGCCAGCCCCAACTAATGCCATCCTTAAGAGTTGCCTTGGTCATGGTTTCTGTTCACAGCAGTAAAAACCCTAAGACATCCAAGAATTGAGCAAACCTTTTCTAGAATTATTTTTTTATGTGTGTATGTGTATGCCTGTGTTGAATGTATGCCACATGTGCGGGTGCCCATGGACGCCTTGGAGCTGCAGTTGCAGATGGTTGTGAGCTATCTGACTTGGGTGCTGGAAACTGAACTCATGTCCTCTGGAAGAGCATCAGATGCTTTTAACCACTGTGCCATCTCTCCAGCCCTAGAAAAATGTTTTCAAAATCTTCCAGCCGGGCGTGGTGGCACATACCTTTAATCCCAGCACTCGGGAGGCAGAGACAGGTGGATTTCTGAGTTCGAAGCCAGCCTGGTCTACAAAGTGAGTTCCAGGACAGCCAGGGCTACACAGAGAAACCCTGTCTCAAAAAGCCAAAAAACAAACAAACAAAAAAAAACTTCCAGGCTCCAGGCCTATTTCAAACACCTAATCCAACAACTTGGCCACGGAGGCTCTGAGAGCAGGGTTAGTTTTAGCTCACTGGCCAGTTGTGAGTGGATGAGGCAGTGTAGACACTTGGGTCTAAATGTGTGTCAAGACTGCACCTCTCACTTTTGAAGCCGCTACCCCATGCATCTCTTCTGGCTTTTCACACACATGATTTCTGCAACCAACGACTGCCTGCATCTCACATTTCACAAGAGTTTTAAGGCCTCTTTGCCCTTCTAGACACGACTCTGGCAAGATCACCGATTCCGCAAAGCTAGTTCCTCCAAGTTTGCATCATGTTCTCTTTGTTCTCTGCTGTAGATGTTCTTTGGATCTGCTGATAAGTAAGTAACTAAATGTTTGTGAGGAAGCTTCAGAAAGGTCCTTCAGTGAAGCCAGCTGTCGGGGAGCCGTGATCCTGTGCAGAAGGCAGTGGTAAGAGGCAGGGGAGGGTGTCAGCACAGCCCTACAGTGGTTTCAGCTTTAGAGGGCCAGTTTCCAGCCTCTGCTGTGACATCTCTCATAAAAAGCAAACACAGTTGGAGCCAATACCAACTCTGTCCCAAGATCACTTGGGTGGAGTCAGCTCAGACTGAGGCAGAACTTCCTATAGAGAGCGCTTTAAGGGCATATGACCATATGTAGGAGCACATGCACACTCAGCCCAGAGGATAGGAAACGTTTCCTGACTTCAGATTCATTCTCCAGTTTTAAAGTATACAAAGATGGAAAGCGCCTCACTACTCACACTTTGAAAACTAATTGGGGCTGGAGAGATAGCTCAGAGGTTAAGAACATTGACTGCTCTTCCAGAGGTCCTGAGTTCAAGTCCCAGCAACCACATGGTGGCTCACAACCATCTGTTAATTGGATCTGATGTCCTCTTCTGGTGTGTCTGAAGACAGCTAGTGTACTCATATACATAAAGTAAATAAAACTTAAGAGAGAGAGAGAGATTGATTTAAAAAAAGGAAGCTAGCCGGGCGGTGGTGGCACACAGCTTTAATCCCAGCACTTGGGAGGCAGAGGCAGGCAGATTTCTGAGTTCGAGGCCAGCCTGGTCTATAGAGTGAGTTCCAGGACAGCCAGGGCTACACAGAAAAACCCTGTCACAAAAAAAAAAAAAAAAAAAAGGAAAACTAATTGTATCTAACAATTGTAATTACACAAAACTCCTAAATCATTATGACACAAAACTGTTCATCTCCAGGCATATGAAGGAACAGAGCCAAGGGTCAGTGGTACACTGAATGGCTGGCACACTGGCTAGAAAGCTGTGTACTAGGGTAACTCAACTGGGGCAAGCTTTTCAGTTTAATTTGGGGGAAGGCATGTCTTAGTTTTAAATGCCTGCCTCCATGGTAGAATGGCTATTTTAAAAACACTCTTTTTAAAAAACAATGTTTTTTCAAGACAGGGTTTCTCTATGTTGCCCTGGCCGTCCTGGAACTCACGCCTGTAGGCCAGGCTAACCTGGAACTCAGAGATCTGCCTGCCTCTGACTCCGGAATGCTGGGATTAAAGATGTCTGCCGCCACCACACGTCTTTTCCGGCTTAGAAACAGTCTTTAAAATTTCTCCTTAATAACAAAAGCAGAACATGCTCACTCCAACAAAGCAGAAAAACAAAGAGGGAAAGAGCACCCGAATTTCCCCTGCAGGGAACAAAGCATTCCTTATCTGCATGCGTGTTATCTGCCTGCATTTTCTACTCCAGTAAACATTCGATTAGGACATTTTCTGTCATTCAATATTTCTCAGGCTATATGATCTCTCTTTTTTTTTTTTTTTATGGGGTTGGGAGGGTAAAGACAGGACTTCTCTGTGTAGCCCTGGCTGTCCTAGAACTTGTTCTGTAGATGAGGCTGGCCTCAAACTCAGATATTTGCCTGCCTCTGCCTCTTGGGTGCTGGAACTAAAGGTATGTGGCCACCACCACTTGGCTGGCAATATGATTTTTAATGTTTATATATATATAAACATTTTATTGTTTAATATAGCTAAACACAGGCCAATTATCCCAGCACTTAGGAAGCTAAAGCCAGAACACAGGATTGAGGTCAGCCTGGACTATATAATAAGACCATCTCAAAACCATACCAAAAAAAAAAAATGGGGGCTAGAAAGTTGGGCCAATAATTAACCCTTGCTTCCCTCACAGGTTTCCAGCCCCATACAGCAGCTCACAACTGCCTATCTCTCTAGTTCTGGAGGCTTCAGCCTCGTACTGCTGGCCTCCTCAGGCACCAGACACATATGTGAATATATAGTGTACTAACCTGCCTTTCAGAGATTGTGGAATGATCTGTGATCCTTCAGTTGTGGTATTTACCTTATTCTAGTCCTTTAAATCTCGGCCAACTTGTCTAAGTAATTCTGGATCATTCCTGTTATAAAATCTGTTTCTTGCCAGGCATTGGTGGCTCAAGCTTTTAATCCCAGAACTCAGGAGGCAGAGGCAGGCTTTATGAGTTCTAGGCCAACCTAATCTACAGAGAGAGTTCCAGGACAGCCAAGGCTACAGAGAGAGACTTGTCTCAAAAAAATCAAAACCAAAACTAAAACAATCTTGTTTTTTACTTTTTTTTTTAACGATTATTTATTTATTTATTGTATGTAAGTACACTGTAGCTGTCTTCAGACACACCAGAAGAGGGCGTCGGATCTCATTACGGATGGCTATGAGCCACCATGTGGTTGCTGGGATTTGAACTCAGGACCTTCAGAAGAGCAGACGGTGCTCTTAACCACTGAGCCATCTCACCAGCCCTTGTTTTTTAATTAATAAAGCTAAACCCTGCTCCCTGTATCGGCCACTTATATACTTTTTATGACCTCAGTTTATTCTTAACTACACTTCCATCATGAATCATGCATTTTTCTCATCAATATGGATGGCATATATAGTTTAAGACTTATTTTATTATTTTTAATTATATGTACATATGTATGCACATCTGTGTGCTGATGTAGAGTTGAGCCGCGGAGCTGGAGTTTCCGGTGGCTGTGAGTCACCCGGATGAGTGCTGAGTCAGGCTGTAGTAGATCCACACCTCTAGTCCCCACTTTACATACTTTAAGAGGATGATGTATTGGGACCCTTGTGTTTCAAACAAGATTCTTCCAACCCAAGTTCCAGGGGCTGCTGACCAGAGAATATCCACCCCAGAGGTGCTTAATCTCTCAGTTTGATATGAAATTTTATTCCTGGCCTAAATGAATGACAGCTGTGTACCCCGATGTGAAATGATATAGAACTCTGAACCTGGTGTAAAACTACAGCTGCAAGTCTTACTCGTATATTATTTAATATCTCTTCTAAACTCAAAGCTATGGTCTTAGCAATATTTTCTGAAAATGAGTTTGTTGACATATTTTTTTGTTTGTTTGTTTTGAGACAGGGTTTCTCTGTGTAGCCCTGGCTGTCCTGGAACTCACTTTGTAGACCAGGCTGGCCTCGAACTCAGAAATCCGCCTGCCTCTGCCTCCCGAGTGCTGGGATTAAAGGCGTACGCCACCACGCCCAGCTTGTTGGCATATTTTTTAAGCTATGTTATTGGGTTCTTATATCTACAACCCTTCCAACCATTATTCCACCCTAATCCCTTCCAATCCCCCACACTAGGTAGGAGAGAAAAAAGGTTAGAGGGGAAGGGGGCATAGACCCCTTTAGACCACTTCCTGCTGATTAGGGGCTTCGGGTTGCTAAGGGCAAGTCCAGTCTTCCTCATCTGAACATCCAGCATTCCAGAAAACCCAACAGCAACTAGCAGCAGCAGGGGGAACAGCGGCTGCCACAGGCCCTCTTGGGCACTCCTATTTATCTGCTCTCCAGAGTCCCCAGAACTAAACTATCTGCAGCTGGGGGTGAAAATCACACCCGTGCCTGTGCACCAGGAAAATCCTAATCACCTGCTGTGAAGCAGCCTCTTATCCCACACCTGGGATTAAAATAAAAAACAAAGTCACATAACTGTTTCGGGTATTTTGTTTGTTTGTTTTGTTTTGTTTTGTTTTGTTTTTTTCAAGACAGGGTTTCTCTGTGTAGCTATGGCTGTCCTGGAACTTACTCTGTAAACCAGGCTGGCCTCGAACTCAGAAATTAGCCTGCCTCTGCCTCCCAAGTGCTGGGATTAAAGGCATGGGCCACCACACCTGGCCAGGTTTGTTTTTGTTTTTGTTTTTTTTTAAGAAACCAAGTCTCACTACCTGAGTTCCCTGAATTACATTCTATTAAAGGGAAGCATAGGGAGGAGAAGGAAGGAAAGAGTGGGGGAAGAAGAGGAGGGGAGGAGAGGAGAAGAGGGGAGAACAGATGTTGGGCGGAAGTGGGGCACAGGGGAGAACAGGAAGTAGAAGGGAGGAGGATAAAGAGAAAGGAGAAAAGGAGTGAGGAAGGAGGAAAAGGGGGGCGGGGAGCAGGCCACACCTCTCACCTTCCTAAGCGTTTGTTCTCTCAATCCCTCCCTCTCCTGCCGTGGGCCCAGCGGAAGCCACTTCCTGGACCCTGTCTGTGAAGAAGTTCTCAGCGTCCTTGCCAGCATTGCTTATCTGATTTCCTGAACCACTTATCTAGCAGCCCCGGGAGGCCGCGAGGGCAGAAACCCTCCAGTGAACCACTGATTTCACGGCCTAGCTGCCCTGCGGATCCTGTGCCCTCACGGTGCCCCTGGCCTGCTGGAGGCCTGGACTCACTTGGGTTCTTAATCAGATGACCTTTGAGTCTGGAGGGGCTCATGAAGAGGGGTCAGGCCCACAACCTGGCATCTCTAGATCCTAGGAGCCGCCACCAGTCCAGATCTCTCTAGAGGGGAAAAAAGTCCAGATGTTGGGGAGGGCGATTATCCTCAGAGATCACTTCATCCAACTCCATTTTGCAGGTAAAAAGAAAAAAGAAAAAAAAAGGAAAAGCGAATACTGGGATCTTATGTTAATTACCTTATCTCAATACAGTAAAGAGATAAACTATGTTCCAGGTTCTTTGGAAAGACAGACAGGAGAAGAACCTAAAGCAGTGTTTTTATGGGGTTCACTGAACTGAGACCTGAGACAACGCTGTGGGCGGAGCGTGGGAAGGAAAGCGCCGGTGACCTCCGGATCCACTCGGGGCCAGCTCCTCACAGACTCACATCCATGGTTTAAGAAGAGAACACACAATACCTACGCCTACTTCCTGCAAGAGAAAGAGGCGAGTTTTCCCAGACCACTCCAGGCTTAATCTCATGTGTACAATCCCAGCATGCCCACAGAAGGGACGCCAAACATTTTCAGCCCCAGATCCTTAAAACTTGGTTACACGCGTGCTCAGCGTGGGCCCTGGGATTTATCCCATTTCAGGATTCTAGGCTTCATTTCAGGATTCTAGTTAAGTTAAAACTAACCTAACTTCATCCAACCATCTACCCGCAAGCTCTGCAGTCCTACCCACCCAGCCGCATTACTCTTGCCTGTCTGCTGAGCGAACAGGAGCCATTCCACCCTTACTAAATAAAACGGCTTCCTCCTGTCCATGCTTGCTTTATTCCTTTCTTTCCTCTCCCAACTTGTGTCTTTCCCCAACTTGATCCTTGGCTGAGGTTGGAGGGTGGTGGTGGGCTCAAGGTCAGAATGTTTGCCTAACATGTGGATACCCTGGGCTCCAGTCTCTGGCTGAAAATAACGACAATAACAACAATACTAGTGAGACAAAACAACAGAAACTGGAAAGCTGTGAGCATGGGCCTTTAAGGGAGACGTGGGCCCTTCGGTGTTTCTATTTATAAGTCCACAGATAAGCGCGAGAACCAAAATATAAGCAGTAAATGTTGTTTTCCTGCCCTGGAAGGCGCCAACATTAGCGCTTGAAGAGGAAGCATTTTCCAGGGAGTGCAAGTGAAATCAGACCCCTGCAAAGAGCTGCCGCCCATGCGCCCAAGTTCACTCCGCTGCCTGCCCGAGTTCATTACAAAGTAAAATGCGCTGCTTCACCTGCGGGGGCAGCGACTGCTTTCACAGAATGCCCATTCAAATGCACCAGCCAGTCTCTACAGCCCAGACTTATTTTCATAATAATATAGGCTGAAATCCCCTGAAATCACCAGCTTTGCTAGTACTTTCCACAAAGTTCTCAAGATAAGGCAGATATTCAAGGAGCAATTCAGAATGTATAGTCTTTAATAAGTCATATTGCTACTACTCACCAAAGCACACCAAGTTACAATATTTCCTTTCCTCACACAGTTGGGATGTAGGAGGATAAAGATCCCCTCAGATTCTTTCTAGCTTCTATTCCGGTTAGCCTTGTGCCCCTTACTGGTAAGAAGGCTAGAGTGGAGGCTGGAGAGATGGCTCAACAGTTAAGAGCACTGGCTGCTTGCTTCCAAAGGTTCAATTCCCAGTACCCACAAGGTGCCTCACATTATCTGTGAGTCCAGTTCCAGGGAATACCATGCCTCTTATGACCTCTGCAGGCACCAGACAAGCAAGTGGTGCACAAACATGTATGCAGGGGGAACATAAAACACAAAATAGCCATAAACGTGTGTGTGTGTGTGTGTGTGTGTGTGTGTGTGTGTGTGTGTAATGGGATGGCACATGCTGTTGATCCCAGGACTCAACGATGCAGGTGGATCTGAGTTCCAGGCCAGCCTGGTCTACAGAGCTAGCTCCATGGCAGCAGGGGGGGGGGGGGGAATACACAGAGAAACCCTGTCCGGCCGGGAGGAGGGGACTTACAGTGGAACTGGGGACATCACTGTGCTTGCCTGGCATGGGAGGTGTTAGGCTTGACACCCCCTCCCCAAGAATGGCCTAAAGAAGAAGAAATGCGGCAGCATAAGATACACCTTGCGGGCAAAGGAGAAAGAGAGAGCGCGCAAGCAAGCTGTTTCAAGGATGCTGGCTTCATCTAAGAGGTGAACTATAGGGCAGGGGGTAAGAGTCCAAAAGGAGTGCTCTTGAGGGACTCTCGCTTATGAGTCTTCACTAAGCAGTGACCAACTAGACCTCATGGGCCAAAGCAAAATTCCTATTCAGCCTGTAGCTGCTCGCTGAGCAATCCTTCCTGGGCAGGGTTTCCAAGCTGATGGCTCCAGTTTCAGAACAGGTCTAGATTGCCCTCTGTTTAGCTGAATAGCAATCCCTGGGTACCACCACCTGGGATGACAGAGGCTGTGAAGACACCCCAACATGGGCGCCAGGGATTATTAGTGAGAATCTCAATGAACCCCCCCCCACACACACACACACTTTCTGTCCTCCCCTCAGCATTAAAGTTAACCCATTTAAATTAGACAGGGCCATACCTGCTGCCATCACGTGACCACACAGGAAGTGGCAGAGGTGATGAGGATGGGATGGGCTGCTTAGGTTTATAAATGTGAGTGAGCAAAAACATCTGGTTAAGACTCAAGTGCAGCGGTCAGTGCTCGCCAGGTAATACAGGAGGAATAATAGTAAGTAAGGAGGTGTTAAGGAGGCCGACCAAGAAGAGGAAGGAGGGAAGAAAACACCACGGTTCAGGCAAAGAGAACGACACTATCCAGCCAAAGGCTCATTACAAAACCATCACAGCAGCCAGCGTACTGATGCACGCCTTTTTGTTTTGTTTTGTTTTCCAAGACAGGGTTTCTCTGTGTAGCCTTGGCTATCCTGAAACTCACTCTGTAGACCAGGCCGGCCTCGAACTCAGAGATCCACCTGCCTCTGCCTCCCAAGGGCTGGGATTAAAGGCGTGCGCCACCACGGCGGCCTGATGCACGCCTTTAATCCCAGCATCCCAGACAGAGGCAGATAGACCTCTTGAGTTCTGAAGCCAGCCTGGTCTACAGAGTTCCAGGACAGCCAGGGTTACGGGGGAAAAAAAAAAAAAAAAAAAAAAAAAAACCCTGTCTCAAAAAACAAAATAATAAATCAGAAATGTACACTAGATATCTGAAGACTCCAAAGGCAGAAGCAGGATTGGGAGTTTAAGGTTATCGCTAGCTAGTGAGTTTGAGGCTAGCCTGAGCTATGTGAGACTTTCGTTTCAAAAAACAAAAGCAAAAGGAGAAGTAAGGAAAAGGAAGAAGGGAGGAAAGAGAAAGGAAAAAATATGCCTGGGCCAGAGTCCTAAAGGGGCTGAGGCAACCACCTGGCTTATCTAAGTATTCCACACAAGTAGATGTAACAACAGTGCAGGCCTCAGAATAAGTCTTCTCAGAGCAGACTTTCAAACGCCCATCTCAGACTGAGTTCTTGGTTTAGTTTTGGTTCAGTTGCTTCTTTCTGCTTGACTTAACTAGCTACTTTCCTGTATTTGCCTTTTACTTACTATTCAATGCTACACCTGGCAGAGATGCCCACAGGCAACTCCAGCACCAACCACACTAGAGGCTGAAGCAAGAGACCTCAAATTCCAGGCTAGCCTGAGCTACATAAAGGCTTTGTCATTTTCAGTCCTTCTTAAAGGGGCTTTGGGCCCATTTAGGTAGCCTGGACTTTGTAGTCTGTTTCCAGCATTATCTTATGGTCATACTTAAAACTTCAAGAGTCCTGGGGGGGATAAAAAAAAAAAAAAAAAAAAACCTACAGCATTCTTTTCTTGGTCCAGTTGTTTCAGCAAGGACCAACAGCCTTGAGCTGCAAGATGGAATCCCAATTCAAAGAAACCATAGCCCTCAGGAGAAGCTACAATGTTAAACCAAAGGACAGTTGGGTTTCTAACCCCAGTCCAGCCTGGGACCCAGTGCAGAAAAGCTTGGAAGACTTCAAACAGGCCCCTAGCAGCTCTGTAAACAAGTGAGCTGTCAAAAGGACCACACTACACATGCTTCCCTAAGTCGCCAC
Organism: Mus minutoides; assembly: GCA_902729485.2. Taxonomy (NCBI): domain Eukaryota; kingdom Metazoa; phylum Chordata; class Mammalia; order Rodentia; family Muridae; genus Mus; species Mus minutoides. The sequence continues at coordinate 1,708,386 of LR749774.1, forward strand.
AGTTTAGCAACACAATGAACACAAACAGCCTTGGGAGGAAGCCTAGGAATTCTGGCCTCCCGTTAAAAATCTTACCAGCAGCAGCTCCTCCAGAGGTAGCCAAAGGAAAAGCAGGAGTCTGTTTCCTTTCACTTGGATATCCATTAGCATCTAAAAAGTTCCAGATTTTGCATTTATTGTGTAAAGTGGTCATTGAAAGAATTAGCTCTATAATTAACCCAATCATCAAATAAAGCCTGGGTCAAAGTGTATGTACAGATGACTGGGCTGTATCCAGAGAAACTAAAGACCACCTCCAAGGGCTTTTATCAGTGGCCTAGGGTGCTCTGTTTGTTTGAGCAATCAGAGATATCAAGAATTGCTATGTGGAATCCTATTCTTAAGCACAGACATAATTTAGCAACAGATTTTTTTTGCTCTATTTTGGTAGTGCTGCCCAGTGTTTTATCATTTATCTCGGTAAACCAGTCTTGTCTGAGTGTCAGTTCGCTTAGTGGGTGACAGCCTGCCAAATTAAAGCAGTCTGCATTGTTTTCCTCTGATGGATGCAGCTTGCAGAAGCTGAATGAGAGCAAGGGGGAGAGAAGGCAGTCTTGTTTGCACAGGCTGATCTGACAGGTCAGAGGTGTACAAGACTGTGGTAGGCTAAATTCCAAGTCGGGAGATATGGGGGTGTCTAACACATACCCCCTGTACACTGACTGTCCTTTCGAGTCAGCTCTAACCCAGGGCTTCTCTACTGTGTGTACATTTATCCACTCTGCTATAACAAGAATGCACAATTTAGCCCCTGTAAAGGAACAGAACATGGGACCTCAGCATTAACCTGGCTCGTGTTAGGAAAGGAGGCAAACTGATGGTATCTTCTTTTACCCCCTTACTTACTTCTTGACCGCCCTATTCAAGCATAACTTTGTTATTGAGCAGGTGCCTGGATTAGCAGAGAACTGGTTCCATTCATTTCCTCTGAATGCTCACCTCCAGGCTTTCCCTGGGAAACCTCTATCTTCCGAGCTTGGCCCCTCATTTCCTTCAGGTCTTCCTTCACAGGCCGCCTAAGGGAGGTTGACTGCTCTATGGAAACGCGTCCTCCTGAATCCCCCTGAATCCTCACCCATCTTCACATATGGCTTTCAGCACAGTGTCTGTCCTTGCCCAATTGATTGTTTCACAATTGGTTGACCTTGTTCTCCTAACATATGCTTAACTTGTAAGCACCCTGAGGTTCACCTGTGAATCTCAATATCTCAATCAAGACGTCCAATATCCAAACATACTTGAGGGGAAAAAAAAACAAAACAAAACAAAGAGTAGGTATTTGTACTGGTAGAGGAGATATGATGTATTTCCATTACTTTTTTTACCTTAAGGGGTATTTAATATAGCTTAATGGAAATGAATGCTTTAAAAGTAAGGAAAATTTGAAACTAAATCTATCTAGTCAACTCCTTAAGCTAAAACACACAGTGACCGTGGTTACAGTAAGCAGATGGGAAAATGCATTAATGCTGTGAGTTGAGCTGTGGCACTTCTCATGCTCAGTCTTGAAATTCCAAAACAACAATAATGAATTGTACTGTGTTTTTAAAACTGCTTTAAAAATTACTGTAACTTTTAGGCATTTGTCAGGGCTGTCTTAAATTAATGTCTATTTTTGGATTGCCCTTCAGTGTAGTGTAAGCCCCTCATGAGTACGGCGTGTTTCCCTCACCTTCATCTTCTCCTGTAACGCTTACGCACTACACTGCAAGCAGTGCATAACTAGAAGGTGTGTGTTATGCTTATGGAATCTCTATACGGAATCAGTCATTACATATGCACATGTATGTGTGTCCTCTCGATTATTTATACAGTTTTGGGTTTTGTTTTGTTTTTCCAGACAGGGTTTCTCTGGGTAGCCCTGGCTGTCCTGGAACTCTTTCTGTAAATCAGGCTGGCCTCAAACTTGAAAATCCACCTGTCTTGGCCTCCCCAGTGCTGGGATTAAAACTGTGTGCCACCATCTCCCAGACCTCCCAGAAGAGTCTCTTAATCAAACAGAGTCTTGCTTACAAATATACTTATTGCCAAAGATCATCAACTGTCATAAAAGGTTAAGATAGGAGAACAGAACCTTTTCAAACGCATACAGAGACAAAATGTCCTTTTTTTCTTCTTTGCTTTAATGAATGATAACATCAGCACTGTAGAACATACAAAGCAGAACATTTCAATCTGAAAAGTTCACCGTCAAAAGGCTGACGCTGGCTTGAAAGATGGCACAGGGGTAAAAGTGCTCCTGCCATGACCGACAGCAATCACGGGTAGAAGAAAAGAACTAGCGATTACAAGTTGTGTACAGCTTGACCTCTGTGTACAGGCTTTAATCACACACACACACACACTAAATATATAAGTAAACAGTGATATAAATACTAAAAAGATCCATCTTCAAGGCAAACTTTCTAACCAGAAAACTTTACTATGCAATCTAAAAAGATTACTGGGATTTGGAATTTAATCTCTAAGAGTTTGCTCTGGGGGAGTGTTTCCAGAAAACACAAGCAGGCCTCCCAGGGCTGATTTATCCGGAAACACTGTAAGCCCTGCTCCTGGACTCTCCCATGCTCAGGTGCCTGAGCTTCAGCTAGGTATTCAAGTACTTTCTCGTGAATCCCAACCCCATCAAATACCTTGTCAACCCAGCCCAGCCCTTCAGGGCCCACAGTAGACAATTAACATTAAGAAATTGAGTCTTGAGCGGTCATAATGGAGTTTACCTTAATCCTAACACTCCAGCTGCAGAGGCAGGCAAATTTCTGACTTTGAAACCAGCTCTTCTATAGAGTGCACAGCCAGGAAAGTCAGAAAGGCTGACAGACAGGGGGTGGGGGTGAGGGGTAAGGAAAAAAAAGGGGGGGTGGAGGGGGAAATCTCAGATTCTAATTTTTTTTAAAGATTTATTTATTTATTTATTTTTATGTATGTGTGTACACTGTTGCTGTACAGATGGTTGCGAGCCTTCATGGGGTTGTCAGGAAATGAATTTTTAAGACCTCTGCTTGCTCAGTCCCTGCTTGCTCCAGCCCAAAGATTTATTTAGTATTATACATAAGTACACTGTAGATGACTTCAGACGCACCAGAAGAGGTGGTCAGGTGGTTGTGAGCCACCATGTGGTTGCTGGGATTTGAACTCAGGACCTTTGGTAGAGCAGTCAGTGCTCTCACCCACTGTGCCATCTCTTCAGCCCCATCTCAGATTCTAAAAAGTGACCCAGAAGTCATGGTCTACTTCAAAGTATTCTCAGCGATTTGAGCAGAGAAAGCAGGGGAGGTTTGATCCTGGTTTCCTTACAGTTTTAAGGAGAAAACTCCTTAGTTAGTTTTCTCAGGATGCAAAATGAAATCCTGAAAACCACTAGATAAAAGCTACTTTCGTTAAATGCTCATGTAATCCTAGATAGACATTAGCCATAAAAACTAGGTAATACATACTCGTTAAGCCAGATTGTTAGTACTCAGTACTTAGACTCAATAGTGAATAAATTATCCCTATTGGTGCTAAGTATAACTTGGAGAAAATAAATACCCATCCACTTTCGTTCTTCGTTCGTTTGACTCATTCATGCAGTGCCACAGAACTGAGCAGGCAAACTGAGTGTTAATTGTGCAATTAAAGTAAATGTGCACCCTTTTATACATCAAACTCAAAACAAACCAAAGTAAAAACGAAAAACAAAACGTTGTTGTTGTCTTGGATTTGGGTTATAAGAGTTTTCAAACTCAGGTGATAATTCCACTACCAAGAGAGCTAAAGTGGAGGTCAAGATGTGGTTGGGAGTATCTCCTACAATCAATCGCTGTCTCAACCCTAAACTTTCTAGCTCCTGGCCGAGTTCCTAATACTAGTTCTTCGATTCCGGTATCGACTTGCGCAGATAAATAAATCTTAAAGGGCGACAGAGTATTAAGTTTTAAAGTATGAAAATAAGCGTCCTGGGGATCGGCCGCATCTCTACTGTGCCTATCCAAAATCGGGTCAGGCAGGCTTTCCCTCTCCGCTCTCCTCCTTTCCAGGTCCTCAACTTGGGGACTGGTCCTGTGCTTTTCTCGGTCAAGACTCTCAGGAAGGTCTCCTTGGAATGGCCACACCAGCCGTGTTAAGTTACCAGGGGCAAGAAAAGTGCGGCCTCTGAGCCTTTCCAATAGGACGCAGCCAGTTCCCGGCCTAGGACGCCCCGGGAGGAGGGGGAAGGAAGTGTCGCCACCGAATGGAAGGAGGGCAGCGGGACCCACCTCCCGCTCCCTCCCGCTCCCGCCCTCGGCCCCACCTCCCCCGGCTCGCACAAAGCCGTCCCCAAGGCGGGGACCGCGACGGACCAGGCCCCGCACCCCGCGGCTCACGCGGCTCCCGGCAGGCCGGAGCTCCGGTCGAGGACGCGGAGAGCCCGGAGTCCCGGTGCTCCACCGTCTTCTCCCACCCCCTTGCCATCGACAGCCCCGGCGAAAACCGATCGAGCCCCACGCCCGTGGTGGCGGCCTCCGAACTGTGGGCCGCGCGGTCACCGGACGCGTATGAGCCAGAGACGTCGGGGCACAGGGAGACCGGCCCAAGTGTGGGCACCCCTTCGTACTCGGCCTCAAAATAAGTCCCCCGTTCCCGAGAGGTCCTGTCCCACACCTGCGCGAGGTGGCTGGCCACTGCGTGGGTGGCGGGAAGGAGCAAGGCGCGGGCACACCCACGGACCCGCCATCGCGGCCTGCCCGCGCCTCCGTCCCGTCGGGGACCCGCGCTGGGGCGCACATGCACCCCGGGTCGCCGCAGTGGGGAAGATGGCCGTGTCTGCAATCGCATAAAAGGCCTTTGTTGAGCGCACACAAAAGAGGCCCAGACCGCTTTTCCAGCGGGCCCTTTGGCCTAATCGAAGGAAGTCGACTGAACTTCCAACCGGCCCAGGAAGTCTGAGGCTGGGGAGCACCTCCAGGCAAGGGGTAACTACAGGCCTCCCGCCACCATCTGCCAAAACCTCAATCAGTGCCCAATGGTCCGTCGGTCGGGGCAGTGGGAGCTGAGCTCATTCGTCGGGGAGGAAGCAAAGAAAACCCACGTTTACTTGCAAGGCCCCAAAACGGGTATTAAACATTCACGTTCGTGTAGGGTCTCTCCCCTGAATATCGGGGTAGAAATAATCCGAGAGGGTCTGGATCCACCAAAAAGAAAAAAATAAAAAGAGAGGAAAAAATACAAAACCAAAATCCAACAATAGCGACTTAAAAAAAAAAAACAGAAAAAAAAAAAACACAACAAACCAGTTGCCATCAGCCCAAAGGGGCAGCGGCAGCCGCCGCCGGCGCGTGCGACCCACTTACTTGTCCGACTCTTGTGACATGTTTGATCCAATGAACTCGCTCCCCTTTTCCTGGAGCCTCAGCCTCTGGTGAAACTGGACTTTCAAGTCTGTGCAGGTGAAGGTGTGTGAGAGCGCCCGAGATGGCAGAACAAGAGCTACAGGTAATTCTGCTTTCGTCCCCCCTCACCACTCTCGCTCGCCCGCTCGCTCGCGCCCTCACCTAGCCGGAAAGGTGGGATGGGGGGAGGGAGCCCTCACATGGGGCCCGCGCTCGGAGGCGGCCCGGCGGCGCGGAGTCCTCCCGGATCGCGGCAATGGGCAGACACAGAGCGCAAAGTGGCGGACTTGGGCGGCCACAGGTAACTTTCTCGCAAGGCGCTGAATTCTTTCACTAAAGGGTACAAGCCCGAGGGCCGAGCTGCGCGGTGATTGGCTGCGGTGCTCCCTCAGGTGAGCTGCCATTGGCAGAGGCGCGCTCAGGTAAGGCCCTTCTCCAAGTGCAGGTCACTCACTGCGAAGTTTACCTGAGTGGAGCGGTGGCACGCTGGAGACTCTGCGAGCTGACTTCTACCCACTTTTGGCTTTCTTCCCTGACTAGGACCAGGGTAGAGGTGATGGGAGAGACGGAGCGGGGAGCGCCACTTCAGACACTAGGTACAGCGGGTCAAACCGAAGGACGACAGAGTGCTGAACCCAGAAATCAACAAGCCACCCGGAACCAAATGGCCAGTTCACCACCTGCCACTTGACACCCGCAGGACGAAAACTGTGTGGCGGGCAGAAGAGTCAGGGAACTAGAGTTACGCTATGCTGAGTGGGAAAGGAACGGATTGCCGGGTGTCTTGCGTAATTGCATTGTTAGCATTCTTATCCACAACAAACTCTTCTCCTGCTCTGATGCATAGAAGATAGCAGGTCGTTTTCCGTTTTCAAGTAGTCGAGCGACCTTTCCTGGACTGGATCTATGAAGTGCGGCGAGGCTTTAATGGAGAAAGGAGATTCGGTCGAATAGACTCTTAAGATGGCCCGGGAGCACCTCTTGCATCTCTCCACAGCCTGGGATTCCTGCGCTACGGAACAACTACTGCATCTGTTCCATAAGCCTGTCGCCCTTTGACATTTCTAGGCAAGCATCAACATTTACATTGTAATTCAATAGAAGCAGCTACTACAAAAGCTCTTTATCCTTGCAGTTTAATATGGTTGCCAGAGGAACAACGCAGGATGAAACTGACTTGTTTGTGTGGGTTCTCTTCTGGTCCGGAACAGTGCGAAGTAGCCAGGTGTAATTTATAATCGCTGCTACGAGAGTAAAGTATTTATGGGAGTTCTAACAGAGATCTAGCCCATACATGAGCATGGTGGAAATACGGGAGGGTATGGAAAGCTTTGCCACTTTTATTTCAGGTCAACACTGGAGCACTGGAGCTGTCAGACTTGACACAACTTCTGTATTAAACCTTTGCAGGTCACATGATTTGGGGGAATTAAATTACGGGACTAGGTTTTGTTGTTTTTTATTTCCACTCTTAGCAACTGACTTAAACAATTTTATTTTATTTTAGGTAATAACATAAGCACCCATACATGTACTTTTTAGAAACAATATATTTTTAACACAGTTTGAACACTGTATCCGTGTGTGCCTTACTTTCTTTTTCCCTCCTCTAGAGACAGTCACATTCCGCCGTTGCCGGGTGGGTGGGTGGGTGGGTGGCTCTGTGGCTTTACCCCTGTCGTGCACATCTCCCGATGCATCGACATCGCCGTTTGACCACTTGCTACTCCTTATGAGCTGCTAACTCATTTACTCTTGTGCTTCCAGTTCCAGCCCCCAGCATGGTCCCTCCTCAGGTTAGAGACTAAGAGGTATGTATCAGGTCGAGTTTCAAGTGGCAACAGAGAACACTGATGTAGTGTGATGGTTTTTCTTTTTTACCTTTTGTTTAGTTTACTACAAACCTATCCTGATATGTTTCTATAACAAATCTGCCAAGTGACTGTAAAACTTACTTTCCAAAAGACCAAATATCCCATTCCATCTTCTCCCTGCAAACAAGCCTGCAGAACTCCTGGCCTCCTGATCCAATGGAGATGAGATGTTTTATGGATCGGCTGTCATCCTGGGACACCTTGTTCTATGTCCTGAGTCTTCTTTGAGGACTTACGGTATTTTCTTTTTTGTTTTATTTCACTTTGGGTGGGGCAGTCTCCTTGTGTAGCCCTCACTGGTCTGACCCTCGCCATGTGGACCAGGCTGTTTTCAAGTGTTTTGTCCTCTGCCCAATTCCCAGGCATTCATCTCCACACCTCTGCTACTTTAAGAACTCTGAGTTTGGGTTATTTTTGAAACACAGTTCTGTGACTTTGCCATGTCTACACAGCTTTCCCTGGTTTTGAGGGTGTCGTTTTATTTGTTTATTTGTTTATTTATTTATTTATTTATTTAATACTGAGTTTCCCTGTCTTCCCTTGGCTTTCTCTGTCTCCCTTCCCTCTGAGTTTGCTCTGGTGCCCTGTGGCAGAGCCCCCTTCCTCTGTCTGCAGCCTTTCACTTTGCATTCCCAGGTACAAATGAGGTCATGAGAACTTCTTCAGCAGCCCCGTGGGGTTGGGGGATGGGCTTGCTCACTAATGGGCCTGCTGTCTTTCCCTTGGAGCTCATAGTTATCAGGAGATCTGGGACCTCTTGCACTCTGGAGCATTCAGCAGGCCTATGGTGTCTGGCCTGGTGTGGGTGAGCCGCCCTGCAGCCTTTCTCACTCTTTCCTTTCCTGGAGGGCTCTGTCCTCTGTCTTCCTGTGGATGGTGAGTACGTGCTTTTCCAACTTCTCCCTCTGGCTGCCAGGGGTAGGACAGGGAATCTGAATTTTTTCCTATTAGGAACTAAAAAGCTCAAAGAAAAGCTGTGTACTGTCTAAATCTGGGATACAGTCCCATGAAGAGGTAACTTACACCGAGTACCTTACAGCAAGGCCACCAGGCAGCAAACACACCTGGCACCGCTACAAGTTTCTGAGGGGATTTTTATGGCCTAACTCTCTGTGCACAGAGAGAAAGGTCTGCAGACAAGTGAGGAAAGACTCAGCAAGGGACCCAACAGCTCCAGCTGCCGCTGTCTCCCTGGCCCCTCAATTTCAGCTGCGTGTCTCTCCCTTGTGCTTCAGGATCCCGAGTCTCCTTGACACAGTCCCCTTTTGGTGGCCTCGGGCCTCTTCAAGGCTCAGGTCATCCTGTCTTTTTTTTTTTTTTTTTTTTGGTTTTTCATCCTGTCTTTTTAAACCGACTGAGCCTTTGTGAGAATTCACATGTGACTCCCGCTGTGCCCTTCACCCACTGTCCCCTCCACCACTCTCGGTTGGGGGTTCTGTTTCTGTTATAAACGCCAGACAGAACTTGGAGGAAAGAGGTTATTTTACCTTACATTTCTACACCTTGGTCCATCCCCAAAGGAAGTCAGGGCAGGAAGTGAAGCAGAGCCCACCGGGAGGAGCATCCATCATCCTCAGAACTGTGTGGAAATCTCTCCTTGGCTTACTTTTCCTTCATATTCTTTGTTTTTGTGAACGTACCCATTTATGATTTACTGTCCTTTTGGGGGGAAGGAAACAACCAATGTGGGTCACTTTGCCAGCTTTAAATATGTCCACTTCCAACTTATCCAAAAAGCTTTTCACCAAACTCCACTACATTTGTTTGTGCAAACAAAATCTGTATGTGATGTGAATGTGGCCAGTTTGAAGCCAGGTGTGATGATACATGTCTGTAATCCCAACATTCAGGAGGCTGAGGCGAGAGGGTTGCTGTGAGCTTCTTTCTGGCGTACCATCCCTGTACTGCAAGACACTGTCTCTATAACTGGGGGAAAAAAATCATCACTGATCATTTCTTCTGCTGTTTTATAATGATCAAGAATCTTCTGACACCTAATAGCTCAACATTGATTAGATAATTTAGTCTTCCTCAGACTAACCACTGTGTGCATGAGTGAAGGAAATTGTCAAGCAGATCGTTTTAAACGTCCCCCGTGGGGCTGGAGAGATGGATTACTAGGTATGAGCACTTGCTGCTCCTGCAGAAGAGTCAGGCAGGTTCAATTTCCAGCACCCATAAGGAGGCTCACAGTCAGCGGTCGAGTCCAGGGGATCCAATGCCCTCTGAAGGCACAGATGTTCGTGCAAGCAAAACACCTATACACAGAAAATAGTAAGAACGGTGATAATAATAATGATAATAATAGAAATCATCAACCATGAAACTACCTCTATCACCCAATTGTTGTGACTCTTTTGGCAGATGAGTTAAGTGAATCTGAAAGTTTCTGCCTAACAGATTATGAAGCAATCTTCTTCTGAATGTGTCTCTATCATCAGTGCGTCCCACTGAACCTGAAGCTTGGGTGGGTGAGTAGCAGGAACCTCCTTCTCCTGCTATGCTCTGTTAGAGTTTGGGAAGCATCAAAGTGCAGCGGTCAGAATGAAGCCACACACACCCAGCCACTGTATGCCAGTGTTGGGCTACTGTGGACTTTACCTGCGTAGATGAATCCATGCCTGTCCTACGCTTGTTTATGTGATGATTGGTCACTGTCCTTAAGTAGAGCAGTTAGCATATCAGAAATGAATAAATGAATGAATATATAAGTAGAAAGTGAACCTATAACCTACCACTGTATCTATCATAACACTAGACTTTCAGCACAGCATAGAATTTGATAGTCACTTTAAAAATCCACAATAGCCGGGCGTGGTGGCGCATGCCTTTAATCCCAGCACTCGGGAGGAAGAGGCAGGCGGATTTCTGAGTTCAAGGCCAGCCTGGTCTACAGAGTGAGTTCCAGGACAGCCAGGACTATACAGAGAAACCCTGTCTCAAATAAAAGCCAGGAACACGTATTGTTTTCAGAATGGCCTGAGGAGACACTTAGGATCAAAACTATTTGTTCCATAAAATATCAGAAGTGTAGGGGCTGGTGAGATGGCTCAGCGGGTAAGAGCACCCGACTGCTCTTCCGAAGGTGATAAGTTCAAATCCCAGCAACCACATGGTGGCTCACAACCATCCCTAACGAGATCTGGCTCCCTCTTCTGGAGTGTCTGAAGACAGCTACAGTGTACTCACATATAATAAATAAAATAAATCTTAAAAAAATATATCAGAAGTGTAAAGAAAAACAAGTCTCCAATAAATTTGTTTTAAGAATTAACATTTTCTTTAAATCACCTATAAAGGGAGAAATTACATTGATTACTACTATACTTTAAATAACGATTTTTAGAATCCATTAAAGTTGCAAATACCATTTCAATAGTATCATTTAGTATTGTATTTATGCTGCCCTTTTCTTCTCTTCCTCCTCCTCCTCCTCCTCCTCTTCTTCTTCTTCTCCTTCTCCTTCTTCTTCTTCTTCTCCTTCTCCTCTTCTTCTTCTTCTGACAAGGTCTCTCCTCTCTATCTACACAGTCCTGACTGCCTTGGTACTCAGTATGTAACCTAGACTGGTCTCAAACTCACAGGTATGCCTCCAGAGTGCTGGTACAAAGACGTGCAGCACCATGTCCAGCCTGACCTTGTCTTTTTGTAATAGTGAATCTCTTATAGGGAAGTTGGTGGCACAGATGTTACAGTAGGAAAGCCCAGTTTTTGAAGGCTGATTGATGATTGAGTCAAGCAAGTCTGTCTGCTATGCATTACCTATCAGGATGATGCAGCCAGCACACCACCGAGTCTCTGTGAAGCCAGAGACAGTGGAATCTTTGCTGTTTTGCAAGTCTCACATGTTGAGTTCAATTCCTGAGACTGGTACAGTAGTAGAAGAAAACTGATTTCTGAAAATCGTCTTCTGATCTGCTGATATGAGTGAGACTCAAAGGAAGATGTAAAGATGACAGAACTTGGAAATTGGAGGGTAACTAAGGGAAGAAGCATCAATTTTGTAGTGTCAGAAATGTGAATTTGAGCCAGGCAGTGGTAGTGCATGCCTTTAATCCCAGCACTTGGGAGGCAGAGGCAGGCGGATTTCTGAGTTCAAGGCCAGCCTGGTCTACAGAGTGAGTTCCAGGACAGCCAGGGCTATACAGAGAAACCCTGTCTCGAAAAAGAACAAAAAGAAAAAAGAAAAAGAAATGTGAATTTGAACATCTGTGCACATTTCAGATCAGGACTGTTTATTCTATAAAACCTCAGAAGAGCTTAAAAATCAAGTTGCCGTCACTTAAGGTCAGTCAAGGTGACTAGAAGGGCTGATACCATGAAAATTGATCTTAAAGCTTGTTTTGAAGTAGGAGTATCTCATCAGTATAATACATCTTTACCATGCACAAGACCCCTAGGTTCAGTCCCTGACACCACAACACCACAAGTAACACACCCACAGAAAAGTTGTAAGATCAGTGAGTGGGTCCCCACCCAGACAGAAGGGCTTCTGTTGGGATGAGTTTTTCAGGGGTGCCACAGCAAAGCACCCACAAAGGGGCCTGATTACAGAAATGTACTTTCTCACAGTGCAGGAGGCAATCACAGTGCCAGCAGAATGAGTTTCCTCTAATGTTTCTGTTCTTGGCCTCTGAGGAGTTCTCTGCAAGTCTGTATGTGGTCTTTACACAGCATGTGTCTTCTCATAGAGACATCTATCCTGTGTTACTGACTTCACTTTACCTTCATGTTCTCTCTCTCTCTCTCTCTCTCTCTCTCTCTCTCCTCCCACCAAGTGGATTCCATGCATGGGACTCTGGTTACCAAGTTTTGCATCTAAGGTGTCTCTCTGTGGAGCCATCTGCACAGCCCTTCCCAAGCCCTTGAATGCTGTCACAGTTGGGGGGAGGGGACGATATTCTGTAACCTTCACTCACAGGCAGCAGGATACTGAAGGAGGAAGTCCTCCAGATCTGGTACATCAGCGACTGAAGGACTGGATCTATAGAAGGAGAGTAAGTGAAAGGCTACACGATACCCAGGCTGATCTAATCGCTCAGCTTCTTCCTCATAGCCTTAGAGCCTGGAGCCAAGGCTATACAACAACCGCCCAGGCCTTGCCCCCCAAGGCAAGAAGAGATTAGAGGATTTTTTCCCTCGCATGAACTAAAAGTCCTAAAACAAAATATTTATGTGCAGGTGTTCCCAGTCAAAGAGAAGAGAAGAGACAAGAGAGAAGAAGGGAGAAAGTGGAAAAAGTCAGGACCCTTTCTTTTCCTCCCTCACCCTACCCCAGAGTACCAGCTTACACTATAGTGCAAGAAATATCTCTTTAGAAAGATTCGAGGCTTCAGAAACATGAAGGTAGGAGAGTCCAAAGCTGAAGGTCCTCTACCACATGGTGAGCACAGGCAGCTGGAGGCTAGTGGGACACATGAAACAAAAGAAGAAGAATATGGCTTTAAGGAAAACAGATACCACAGAGGCGGGGCCAGGTATGGTGGCACATGCCTTAAATTCCAGGAGTAGGAAGGCAGAGACAGGCAGATCTCTATGAGTTCAGGACCAGCCTGGTCTACATAGTGAGATCCAGGCCAGCCAGTGCTACATAATGAGACCCTGTACACCAATCAAATACCAGAGAGTTTTATAAAAACTAATGGACATTTAAGATATAAAACTGAGCTCAAGCCAGACACTGTGGAATACTCATTTACTCCTGGAACTTTTGGGGCAGGCCAGGCAGATCTCTGAGTTTGAGGCCAGCCTAGTCTACAGGGTGATCTCTAGAACAGCCAGAGCTACATAATGTGACCCTATACACAAATCAAATACCAGAGAGCTTTATAAAAATGAATAGACATGGGCTCAGCGGTTAAGAGCATTGACTGCTCTTACAGAGGTCCTGAATTCAAGTCCCAGCAACCACGTGGTGGTTTACAGCCATCTGTTAATTGGATCTGATACTCTTTTCTGGTGTGTCTGAAGACAGCAACAGTGTATTCATGCATGAATCTTTTTTTTTTTTAATGAATAGACATTTAAGATATAAAACGGAACTGGAGCCAGGCAGTGGTGGAATATTCATTTACTCCTGGAACTTTTGGGGCAGACCAGATGGATCTCTGAGTTTGAGGCCAGCCTGGTCTATAGAGTAAGCTCCATGACAGCCAGAGCTACATAGAAATGCCCTGTCTTGAAAAACAAAAACAAAAAAAAAAAAAAAAAAAAAAAAAAAAAAAAAAAAGAAAAGAAAAAGAAAAAAAGAAAGAAAGAAAGAAAAGAAAAAACAAGAAAAAGCATGTCTTTAAAAATAAATAAATAAACAAAAAAGGTGTATTTTATTTATGTGTGAACGTGTTTCGCCTACATATTTGTCCATACATCACTCATGTTTATGAAGTCTGCAGAGTCCAGAATACATCAAACCCCATAGAGTCATATACTACTATGACCCGCCATGTGTATGCTGGAATCAAACCTGGGTCCTCTGACTCCTAAATGCTCTGCCATCTCTCCAGCCCTTGAACTTTTCAATAACAACAATGCTTGCTGAATTGTTCCAGGGAAACCAAGAAGAATATCAAGAAAATATATAACAGCAGGACTCAGGAAGTAGCAAGCCAAATGGAAAGGGAGCAAGAAGCCCAAAAATGCTGTCAGTATGAGAGATCTTGTCTCTAAAATAAAATGCTTTTAAAAGCTGGGTGTGGTGGTGCACACCTCTATCTAATCCCAGCACTTGGGAGGCAGAGGCAGGAAGGTCTCTGAGTTCAAGGCCAGCCTACAGAGAGTGCCAGGACAGTCAGAGCTACACAGTGAGGTCTTGTCTCTAAACAGACAGAGAGACAGACAAACAGACAAACAAACAAACAAACAAACAAAGATTTCATGGAGGCTAGGATGGTGGCTCGGTGGTTAAGAGCAGTGGTTAAGAGCATTGGTTGCTCTTTGAAGTGTCCTAAATTCATTACCAGAACCCACATGGCACCTCACAACCTTCTATATCTGTGACCTCATGGTTTCTGATGCCCTCTTCTAGTGTGCAGGCATACATGCAGACAAAACACCCCACACACACACATTAGGCATAAAATACATAAATAAACCAATTTTTTAAAAAAGTATGGCTTTCCAGAGGAACCACAGTTTGGATAAGGCCTTAGCAGTAACTCAGCCTGAGGAGCACTGGGGGTCAGAGCACCTTTTTTTTTTTTCCTGCCCCTACTCACTTCAGTTCTGCTTGGTCCGGCCCTCAGATCACCTTCATTCTCTGAACTGCCACCCTCGATGTGAATGTCCTTCATGTGTCCTGCTGACCAGAGTGGCTCTCTTGATCTGGGGGGGTCATTATTATTATCATTGCTTTGATGGTTTAATCAACTCTAAAGAAACAGAAGAAAGATGACATTTACCCAAGATGAAATGCCAAATGAGAACTGAGAGACCATGGCAGGGTTCTATAGAACAGAGTGTTCCCTCTGTCTTTTAATGAGGTAAATATATTGTTGACGTCTCAAGCTCTTGAAAACGACTCAACGTGGAAAAACAAGCAGCTAACACGAGACACCCCTTCCCTGTTTGAAACCTTCAGCAATTCTCAGTACAGCCAACTCTACAAACCAAGATGTGCTTTCCTAACCCTGACTGCCTAAATCCATCCATGCTGTTCCACGCATGGAGACCTCATTGGCATGAGGTCCAGTGTGTTCTGAGTAAAGGTTGAAGGCTATAGATGAGAAACGTTTAGGATCTTTTAAGTCACAAGTGTTAGTCAGCCAAAAATCTTGAGTTAAAGAATGGGATGTAAGGCACTGGGCATGGTGCAAAAGTAGGTGGATCTCAGAGTTCCAAGTTAGATAGTGAGACTCTGTCTTAGAAGAAAAACAAAATAACAGCAACAACAAAACAAAAAAAAGGATTTGACGTGACCGAGTGCACACATACCTTTGCATTGCACGTTGTTACACATGTTATGTCTTAGTATTTTGCTTTTAAAAGAGTTTTGTTGTGTTTTTGAATGAACTCTGAAACAAGTCTACATTTGGTAGGCAGCCTTCACAGCACCGTGAGGAAAATCTCCTCACTATATAGGACCAGGCTGTTCTCAAACTCAGAGTTTCCTTGTCTCTGCCTTGTAAGTGCTGGGATCAAAGTCATGAGCACATCTGGCCTCTTTTTCTTATGAAAAGATTTTGTTTGAATTTTTTTTGTTGTTTGAGACAGGGTTTCTCTGTATAGCCCTGGCTGTCCTGGAACTCACTTTGTAGACCAGGCTAGCCTCGAACTCAGAAATCCGCCTGTCTCTGCCTCCCGAGTGCTGGGATTAAAGGCATGCGCCACCACCGCCTGGCCGAGTGTGTACCTCTTTGCATGCATGTGTATGTGTGTGTGTGTGTGTGTGTGTGTGTGTGTGTGTGTGTGTGTGTATACGTGTCTGTGGGTGTGCGAACCCATGCACGAATAAACAGAACTAGAAGGTCAGTAATCAAAGACAATTTAAGGAAATAGAACCCTTCTGGGAATCTAGGAGCAAGCACTGGTGAGTCACAGGCTACCTGGATTGCCTCAGGCAACATGCAGAATCAGTCTGCAGCCAGCAGAACCCCCTCCCTTCTGTTCTCTACAACCGGTGGCACCTTAGCCACTGGAAGGTCAGTCTGGATAGGGAGTGAGAGGGGCGGCCAGCCTTGCCAAGCAACCCTAGGGATTCCTTGTCTCTCCAATAGCAGAATAGGCTTCCTTGTCACCTGGAAGGTGGCAATGAAAAGTGGTAAGGAGTGTGTGTTGTGGACATAAAAAATGAATTTTAAAAATGAAGACACAGCCGGGCGTGGTGGCGCACGCCTATAATCCCAGCACTTGGGAGGCAGAGGCAGGCGGATTTCTGAGTTCGAGGCCAGCCTGGTCTACAGAGTGAGTTCCAGGACAGCCAGGGCTACACAGAGAAACCCTGTCTCGAAAAACCAAAAAAAAAAAAAAAAAAAAATGAAGACACATACTCCAAGTTAAATTTCATTTACTTAAAAAAAAAAAAATCCCATCATCGTGGACACGGGGATGGCATGGCAGTAAGGACTTAGGCAAAGGTAAGTTGTCCCTGCATGCTCAACCCCTGCCTCACGGTGTCTCCTCGGACTCTACAGTCGCCATTTATAATTGATATGCTTTTCTTTTTCTTTTTTAAAGATTTATTTATTTATTTATTTTTTATTTATTTAATGTATGTGAGTACACTGTCACTCTCTTCAGAGACCAGGGCATTGGATTCCATTACCGATGGTTGTGAGCCACCATGTGGTTGCTGGGAATTGAACTCAGGACCTTTAGGAGCATAGTCAGTGCTCTGAACCACTGAGCCTCTCTCCAGCTCTTGATAAGCTTTTTAAATATCTTTATCTTCTACACCGCAGCTTCATCATTAACGATGGGGAAACTGGACACACTATAAGAAATCCCATTTCAGCCGGGAGTGGTGGCGCACGCCTTTAATCTCAGCACTTGGGAGGCAGAGGCAGGCAGATTTCTGAGTTCGAGGCCAGCCTGGTCTACAAAGTGAGTTCCAGGATAGCCAGGGCTATACAGAGAAACCCTGTCTCGAAAAAACAAAAGCAACAAAACAACAACAACAACAACAACAAAAAGAAATCCCATTTCTCTACAGAAATAAAGACATTGTACATTGTTTAGAGAACTCCACAGGGAGCAAGTCATCTAGCACAGGTTTCACCTCCCCTGCTCCCCCGACACCCGACTGTGAGTGTGTGTGTTCTTGTCAAGACACTCGGTGCATCTGAAACTGCAAGCTCAACCCCACCCCCACCCCGACACACACTTTCTTTTTTTTTTGTTTTTCCATGAGATGGTTTCTCTGTGTACCCCTGGCTGTCCTGGAACTCACTCTGTAGATCAGGCTGTCCTCGTACTCACAGAAATCCACCTGTCTTTGCTTCCTGAGTGCTGAGATTAAAAGTGTGTGCCACCACCACCCAGAATCTCTCCCTCTTTTAAATTCTTGATGTCAGCTATTTTGCCACATCATAACATAAAAGACCCAGGTCCTCTAGACCAGGAATCTAATCTAATCTAAATTTTCTATGGATTAAATAAAAAACATGTACATTTAAAGATTTCTGTGTGCAATATTTACCAGTCAACTCAAACATTGTGTATGACCATTATTTATTTTGGGTGATGGTTTTCCACAGCAGGTATGTGAAGTCAGAGGACTTATGGGTTAGGATGTTTTGAAGCTACTTATGTTGCAAGTATTTTCTTCTTTCCTATTTTTTCACTGTTGAAAGATACAGTAACTACTCCTAACAGAAGCACTTAACACTTCGTTTCAAATTCCATTCTGTCCTACCTCTTTAAGCCACTTGATAAATCTTGCCTAATTTTAACCTCAAAGCAACATTTGGATTCAATAGGAGGAAGTGTTTGTTCCAATAAGGGGGTGTGGAGACACTCCTGCCCCCCCCCAACCCAGATGGTAGATATGCCTACACCCTGATCCCTGTATGCTTGGAGGTAGTTTAGAGACAAGCAGGTAGTGTCCAGTGAGGGCCTGCACCCTGAGAAGTGATTGACACATTCCCCAGAGATACAGTCTCTCACTAGACTGCTTCATAAGATTCATTAAGGGACACACACACACATACACACAGATACAACATACACGTGATTTCTTCTTATTGTTTTGTTTTTTAATGTATAAGTACTTCTAAGTCCCTGATGTGTGTGTCTTCACATCTTGACTTCAGAAATTAAATATAACATAAAGTCTCTACATCAGAATTCAATGTAACTGTGGAAAATCCAACCTGAACTCTGTAACCAACTTAGCTAAAATTTAACATGAATTTTAAAATCCCTTATCTTCCCAAGGACATAGAAATCAATGGTAAATAGGCCAACTATTCTTCTGTGTGTCTGGTTATAAGCCTGTGGGGTCTTTCTCTTGGTTCCTGTCTGCTTCCCCCTACTTCCCTTAGTGTTCATGTTCCCTCAGTTGTAGCCGGAGACAAGGATGTCAGGGCTCATTTTCTGGCACTGTGTTGGGTTTTGGTCCAAAGAAACTGCAGGGTAGACACTAAACAAGCCAGTGTTTACTTTTTCCACGCTTCGAGAACACGAGTAAATTTGGTGCAAAGAACCCTGCTGGGAAGGAGAAGTTTGCAAAGGGGAAAGGCTCCACTTTGTGCCCACCTGGAGCCAGGGAGCAAGCTTTGTTTACCCTGGGCATTATCATCTAATTAAAAGGGTAAGGTAATATATGGATAATGACAGATAATTGTCCTCAGAAACAGCTCTTTGTGATGTTTGCCAATTAACTGGCTGGGATGGGGGTGGGATCACAGTTAGGCTAAGAGAGCGTGGTTTCAGGAGCTGCCCCATTCTGTAGAAGCTACATTCTGGCAGAATAAGTTCTGTTAGAAGTAGGCGATGCTTCACCTGAGGTCACTCCTGGGGAGGGTTTCTGAACCCCTTAGCTAACATCCTGCCAGTTCCCAAACCTCAGATGCTTCAGTCCCTTATGTAAAATATCCTACTGTTTGCATGTGGCCAGCTCACACCCTGCTGTACATGCATATGATCTCTAAAAAGCTCCTAGGGACATAATATTCTACAGTGTAATGCCGTGTAATGCCGTGTTGCTTAGGAAATGGCAAGAAAAATGTCTGCACATGCTCAGTCCGAGGCTGGATTTTTCCTCTTGAATATTTTGATCCTTGCCCGGCTGAGTTGGCAGGAACAGAACCCTCGGGTATGTATCCACTCACTTGTAGGTATCTCTGCCTCCTTGGCTTGACTTCAGAGAGACCTAAGGTCCCAGAAGGCTGCGGCTGGAGGTTGGCTTGGTGGGCCAGCTTCTCGGCTAGGCTACTCCATCTCGGCTAGGCTACTCCAGCTTCCCTTCTCCCTGTGGCTAGTGCAGGCTCAGTCCGGTCCCTCTGGTGGTCTACTTGAGACAGCTGATACCGTGCTTCCCAAGCCAGGTTTGCCAGAACCAACAAAGCCAGAGGCAGAATCACTGCCCTAAGAAGTCCAGAGAAAAAGGATGACAAACTTCACCTGGCAAGTTCCCAGCTCCACTTGCAGAGAGGGCCTCCTGCCCACAGCCTTAGGGCACATGCACTTTTTTTTTTTTTTTTTTTTTTTTTTTTTTTTGGTTTTTTTCGAGACAGGGTTTCTCTGTGTAGCCCTGGCTGTCCTGGAAGTCACTCTGTAGACCAGGCTGGCCTCGAACTCAGAAATCCGCCTGCCTCTGCCTCCCGAATGCTGGGATTAAAGGTGTGCGCCACCACCACGCCCGGCTCCACGTGCACTTATTATTGACATATTTCTCCTTAAAACATATTTTTACTGCGGCAAAAGAAAAAAAGAATGTAGCACAACATTTGTTATCTCAGTTCGATTTAAGGGCACGTAGTCCGGCTGTCTTGTGTATATTCATGTGGCCAGTTATTTCTACCACCCAACTCAGAACCCTTCTCCAACTTCCAAAATGGATGTTCGTACCATGAAATGGTGGCTCCCTGTTCCTCCCTCCCTCCCTCCTCAGCCCGGCAACCGTTTGGCTTTTCATCTGACAGGAATCACACAGTATTTCTCTTTCTGTGATTGGCTTATTTCCTCGGCATAGTGCCTGTGGCATCCACCCATGTTGTAGCACTTGGCAAGACTTTCCAAGGTTGAATAATAATATAATATAATATACCCTATTATCTTCACACTGCATTTTGCTCCTTTTGTTTGTCCTGAGGATTCCTTTTATTTAGTTTTTTTTTCCTAAAGCAATTTTTTTAAAGCATGCATTTATTTGCTGGGGGGAGGGTACTGCAGAACACACAGGGAGGCGGTCAGCAGATAGCTTGTAGAATCAGTTCCCTCCACGTGGGCCCCCTCTCACCAGCCTATGAAAGCTCCCTTCATGTTTCCGTGGGCACTTGGGGTTGTTTCTGCACGCAATCGATTGTGAAGAATGTTGCTATGAGCACAAATACAGATGCCTCTTTCACACTCTGTTGTCAGTTGCCTCCGACATGAACTCAGGAGTGAAACCCAGTCTGGTTTTTAACTTTCTAAGGAATAATAAATATACCACCTTTTAAAAAATGTTTTTATTAGCCGGGCGTGGTGGCGCACGCCTTTAATCCCAGCACTTGAGAGGCAGAGGCAGGCAGATTTCTGAGTTCGAGGCCAGCCTGGTCTACAAAGTGAGTTCCAGGACAGCCAGGGCTATACAGAGAAACCCTGTCTCGAAAAAACAAAAATAAATAAATAAATAAATAAATAATGTTTTTATTTTTTGAGACAGGGTTTCTCTGTGTAGCTCAGGCTGGCCTCGAACACAGAGATCTGCCTGCCCAGTACTGGGTTTAAAGGCAGGTGCTATCACAGCATAGGGTACACAGAAACCAGTAGAGAAACCCAGCCCCACAGGTGGAAAGAGAGAACCAACTTCCCGAAGTTGTCTCCTGACCTCTGTATGCGCACACGGCACATTTTTAAAAATTTTAAAATTACTTATTTACCAGCTTCAACTTTACTCATTTTATGTAGATGGGTGTCTTGCTTCATGTGTGTTTATGTGTCATAAGCATGCCTGGAACCCGTGGAGGTCAGAAAAGGACATCACATTGTCCCGGGACTGGAGCCAGCCCAAGTGCGGTGCTGGAAACCAAACCTCCGCCCTCTGAAAGCACGTGCCCTTAAACGCTGACCCATCCACCCCATCACAACATTTTTCTTCTTTTAAATGGGCCAAAGAAAAAAAGAGCAGGGGAGAAGGTTTTAGAACCACGCACACTTAGGTTTGAAATGTGCTCCCCTCCCCCAATATGGTCTTGATGTATAGAAAAGTCACTTGACCTTTCAGATCATTGCTATAAAAGGGGACCAATAATGCCCATGTTAGATCACAAAATGGCTAGGTTTTAAGTGAAGGTGTTTGTAAAGAGCCTTGTGCATGGGAAAGAAGATGTTTAGTTCTTCTCTGCTCTCTCTCTAAGGCTAGAGAAAGCTGCGCCGCTTTGCTTAAACGCATAGAAGAAAGATTCAGCCCCGTTCTTCACAATGCACGTCTTTGTCAGGCGCTAAGCAAACCCAAAGTAAGGTTAAGAAGCCTGGGCCACTGTCTCTGCTTAGATCGCTCTCAGTTCTCTCCCTCTCTGAACTGCCCCCTGCAGGGACTGTCGGGGGGGGGGGGGGCTGAAGCGAGCCTACCTCCTCCCTGACTCCGGCCCATGCTGGGCACAAAGGGGTCTTGGGGTGGAAAGTCCCCCGCCCCTTACCGCTTGCTCCCTTTGTCATTAGCAGACGTCTCCATCTCCGAAGGGAAAACAAGGACCAATAAGTTAAAAGAACGAGCGTGGGGGGCTCTGCACCTAGGTCTTGCTGCATGCAAAGGAGACCTCCCATCGTGTCAATACTAACAGAGTACTCTGCAGGACTTCCAAAGGCGAGGTCACGCACACGCCAAGGGCACCACCGCCCACGGTTCCATACAGCTCCCAGGGACAGTCAACGCAGTTGTTTTTTTATTTACAAATATGGGAGCCGTCCCAGCTGTGTTTCTGATTGTCCTCATGGTCTGAAGCTGAAGCTTTAGTCACTGCTCACTGCGGCTTCTTGGGGAGAGTCCTTGACCTACAGGCTGTGGGATTCCTTAGCTCACATACCTTTCTGTCTTTTAGTACTGTACCTCAGACTACGACGATGCTCTAACCCCATGTTTGTACAGCAAATAAACATCTCCCTTCCCCACTCTCCACATTATTTTTGATCGCTCAAATTGACTTATTCAAATGCAGTTTTAAGTAAAGGCAATAGACAAAATGCAGTTTTAGTGTGTGAGAGGTTCTGGGACCAGAGTGGGAGACAACGTCTCTCTCCTCCACATCCATTCCTTCTCTGGGATGCCACCATGCCTGCCAGAGGGCAGGGGGCTGGTCACACTTGACGGAGCATGCACACTTGATGGTTTTACAGTCAACCATCCTGACTTAGATGAGAGGGAAGACAGCAGAAATCATCCAGGGCATCGCAAGGTCTGAAGTGACTGTCCTAATTGGACAGATACAACTCAAGCTCCTCTCAAGGCTCTGGCTTCCTTGACTTCCAGTATCTTCTTAAACTGAATGCTCAGAGCTAGCTGCTTCTTATCCACAGGGAAGGCACACCACCAACTGCTATTCTAACTACCAGTGAGATGAGAAACTCTTCTGGTCCACAGTCACTAGTGTAGGCTTGGTTCCTGTCAGGTGCTGGCTTGACCGTGTTGTACCAGCATATGAACCAAGCTAGTGGATCTCAGCCTTCACTGCACTGTTTTTGTCAGGTGGTAATTTAAAAGGAGGAGGAGGGGGAGAGGGGAGGGGAGGGGGAGGGAGGAGGGGAAGAAAAAGAAGGTGTCCAGGCTCTGCCCCAGAGATCAGCATTCAGTGGGTATAGGTAAAAAAGCATTTAGCAAAAAGCCCTTTGGAAGAGGTTATAGACTTCAGACATTCAGAATCTAGGCACTCTGGAGATCTATAATCTATTTTAGTAGCTCTGTTGTTTGGTAGTCTCGAATTAATTCGATTTTATTTTATAAAATATATAATATAATGTAAATATATAAAATATATAATATAATGTAAATATATAAAATATATTTTATATGTTATTAATATAAAGATAACACGAAATATAGAAAATAATATAATATTTTATATTAATTAGATTTTATATGTAGCTCTGGATGGCCTGGAACACACTATGTAGATCAGGCTAGACCCACACTAGATTTTTTTTCTTACATGCTAATTCTTCTGTCATTAACAATCATCTCGCTTTAGACCTCAATCTCCCTGTTTTGTTAAAACACGGTTTATTGTTTATGATCACCAGGTCCCTTCTTGTCTTTCTTTCTTCCAGACGTTTTGTTTAGTTTTGGGTGGGTTTTTTTTGGTTTTTCGAGACAGGGTTTCTCTGTATAGCCCTGGCTGTCCTGGAACTCACTTTGTAGACCAGGCTGGCCTCGAACTCAGAAATCTGCCTGCCTCTGCTTCCCGAGTGCTGGGATTAAAGGCATGCGCCACCATCACCTGGCTTCTTCTAGACTTTTATGGCTACTAATTTTGTTATTATTTGATGGCACTGGAAGAAGTAAATGGGAATTTGAAGGAAAGGGGGGAGAAGGAGAATGAAGATGTCACATAAGTACTTCAAACACCACGTGATCTAGGAGGTACTCCATAAAGAGTATCTGTTGGGGGCTGGTGAGATGGTTCAGTGGGTAAGAGCACCCGACTGCTCTTCCGAAGGTGATAAGTTCAAATCCCAGCATCCACATGGTGGCTCACAACCATCCGTAACAAGATCTGGCGCCCTTTTCTGGAGTGTATGAAGACAGCTACAGTGTACTTTCATATAATAAAATAAAATAAATCTTTAAAAAGGAAAAAAAAAAGAGTATCTGTTGGGCTGTTCGTGTAGCTCAATGGTGGGGAGCTTGTTTTCAGGGTCACCTTTCATTGGCTAAATAAAACACATATGGACAGAAGAGCAGGCGTGACCTCCCAAGTGCTAGAAGTTGGGGAAAACTACTACTCAGGTAAAAATCAAGACATGGAGCCCTTCCCTCATCCAAGGAGCCCTTATCTTTTTGTTCTTTTTTGGTTTTTTGAGAGAGGGTTTCTCTTTGTAGCACTGGCTGTCCTGGAACTCGCCCTGTAGACCAGGCTGGCCTCGAACTCACAATGATCCACCTACCTCCGATTCCTGAGTGTTGGGATTCAATTGATGTACCACCACCACCAAGCAAGGAGCCCCCTTGAAAGCCCCAATTTGGATTTTGGTTTTGTTCTTGTGTGATGAAGCTCATACACTGTGGTACTCCTCAGAGTGGAGCCACACCTCCTAGCTTCCTGCTGCAAGGTGAGTCTGCAATCCTGAGAGAAGTGCCGAATGTTCTAGGATTCTCCTAACACAACGTCTGCTTTGCTCTTCTGGGGTTCTGCTTTTTCTTGTTCAGAGTGCTAACTACAAAAGAAGTCACCGTTACTCACAAAAACAGTCACTAGTTACAGACACATCATGTAAATTCATTCTTGCCACATATGCTTATAGCCCCAAGCTGCTCTTAAGTAACAAGAAAAAGCAGGTACAATCATCTTGGAGTAGTAATCTCAACCTTAAAACGAGGTAACTTAACACCACTGCTGTTCTTAAGAGAGACTCTCTAGGCTGGGCACATGGATGGGACAAACCTTTACTCCCACACTTGGAAGGCAGGGGAAGGTAGAGCCCTGGGAGTTCCAGGTCAACCTGGCCTACAGAGAAAGTTCCAGCACAGTCAGGAATGCACAGAGAAACCCTGTCTCAAACACACACGGAAAGAGAATCAAAGAGAAAGGCAGAGACAGACAGAAGGAGATAGAGAAATTCCCTCAAACTCACCATCCCCCTGCTTCAGCTTCTAGAGTGCTGATACAACAAGCCTATACAGTTTCTGACTGATATGGAAGATAAAATGGAAGTCAGTTATTTTACTTGCTCCAGAATAGGACATATTGGGCTGGAAAAACAGCTCAGCAGTGGTTAAGAGCACCAACTGCTCTTCCGAAGGTCCTGAGTTCAGATCCCAG
>LR749773.1:6253-154521 GCA_902729485.2 Mus minutoides
TCGGGTTCCTTCCACTTGGCAGCATCAGTTTTGCTATGATCCCTCTCTATTCCTGACTCTGTGGAGATCACAGGTCAGACCCATAGTTTTCACTAACCACACTACCACCCTCACTAAGGGGCCTCCTGGCCACACCTTTTGCTCCTTTCAGAGCACGTGGCTTCAAGTTTTCCAGGAAGAAGAGGCCAAGGATTTTCCATGTCTTCTAATTCTGCTACTTTTTTGTGGAATAATTAATTCCTCTTTCCATCTCTCCCTCTCCTGTCAGTCACAGTTTGTTACCAGCAGCAAAGAGACCCCATTACTTTAACCTCAAAGATCTCCTGTGGGGAATGAAGGTCAGTTGCTAGAGTGCTTCCTTAGTGTGCACACAACGACCGCCCCTCCTCCCACCCGTGCCAATGAACCAGGGGTAGCAGCGCATGCCCAGTAACCCTGGGGACTGAGGAGGTAGAGGATCAGAGCTCAAAGTCATTCTCAGATACAAAGGAAATTCAAAGGCAGCCTGAGATTCTGGAGAGGGAGAGGGAGAAATAGAGAGGGAGGGAGGGGGAAAGAGAGAGAGGGAGGAAGGGAGGAGGGGGAGAGTGAGTGTGAAGGGAAGAGTATGAGAGGAAGACACACACACACACACACACAGACACTCTTTTCTGCTGACTCTGCTATTTTACTGTTTGCAAAGACCTGCCATCCACAATACAGTACAACACAGTTCAAGCGCTGCAGGGAGTGGACAAACCCCGAGTGAATTAAGTCCTGAGTGAATGTGTATTGTTGCCATGAGTGAGGCCACGTCAAGGACACCAATGCTTCAGCCCCATGGGCACGCCAAAGCCCCCCACACACACACACACATCTGGTGAAGCTCAGCGGGACAGCAAAGCCCTCAGTCCTCTGGCCCACCTGTGGATGCTCATAATGTGTACAGAAATCACCCACTGCAGCTGTTTCCCCAGAACATTTGCAGCCTGCAAACTCCTCCCACACTGCTCCTAACGCTACTTCCTTGTTCAGCTATATACCATAACCAATTACCCGGATGCCTTGTTTATCTGTATGTAAGTAATAATGCTTCATCTTCGGTCAGCTGTACTACATAACCCTGCCTCCCTGTTTAAGTGAATAGAGTAAACACGCTGAGCTTCCAGGATGCTGTAGTCTCTCCATCAAAGAGCCCGGTCCAGCTGATCCCAGCTTTGCTGCAGCTATGGCTGTGTGTCTAGCTTCATTCCTTCGCTGCCCCATCAGATCAAGTCCCTGAAGCCAGAACTTGGCAAACCCTGTAGTAAGGATGAGCTTTCAGTAACCTGTTCCTAGGGCCTCACCATAATGGCCTCCACTGCCCTTGTTTCTACCCACACCTGCTCTGTTGTTCTTTATGCATTCTCAAGAAAGATGACAGCTTTCTCTCTATTCCTTCTCTTCTGAATCTTCAGCCTGAGATGCCTGTAAGGCCCATGTTCCATCTATTAAGTAATCTAGACCAGAGGGCTTGGTTTGGTTTTCATTTTGTTTGTTTGTTTGTTTTGGAGGCATACATTCCAAATTATCCTAGACTGTGCTCTTAATGTTCTTAAATTTTTATTCTCTGTGTATGAGTGTTTTGCCTACCTGACTGTATGTGCACTATGTGAATAGTGCCTGCAAAGAACAGAAGAGAGCACTGCTTACTGTGGAACCAGAGTTACAGGTGGTTGTGAGCCACCACGTAGGTGCTGAGAACGGAGCCCAGGTCCTCTGCAAGAGCTCTTAACCACTGAGCACCTTTCCAGCTCCTCAGACCAAAGTTGTTTTTTTTTTTTTTTAACTTTTCCATTCACGATCCTTTATTTTTATTTTTAAAGAGTTTTGCGTTTATATGTGTAGTGGGAGAAGGTATGCACGCACATTGAATGTGTGGAGCCCAAAGACGATGGGAGGACGTCAGTGCTTTCCAGGGACCAAACTCAGGCTTTCAGGCTTTATGACAAGCGCCTTTACCAGCCGAGCCAGATTGCCAGCCCCCATGAAACTTACTTAAAACAACCCTATCACTTATTAAAGACGAAAGTAAGCTTGCATACTAATGAGATAGATGTGCTTACTTAGTTATTTTTTCAAAGATTTATCTANATGGGAGGACGTCAGTGCTTTCCAGGGACCAAACTCAGGCTTTCAGGCTTTATGACAAGCGCCTTTACCAGCCGAGCCAGATTGCCAGCCCCCATGAAACTTACTTAAAACAACCCTATCACTTATTAAAGACGAAAGTAAGCTTGCATACTAATGAGATAGATGTGCTTACTTAGTTATTTTTTCAAAGATTTATCTATTTTATATATGTGAGTACACTGTCACTGTTGCTGTCTTCAGACACACCAGAAGAAGCCATCAGATCCCATTACAGACAGTTGTGAGCCACCATGTGGTTGCTGGGATTTGAACTCAGGACCTCTGGAAGAGCAGTCAGTGCTCTTAACCACTGACCCATCTCTCCAGCCCATACTTATCTATTTTTAATGTGAAGAATTAAACCTAGGCCTAGGGAGATAGCTCCCTAGTTAAGTATGATTGCAGCTTTTCCAGAGGATAATGTAGTTCCCAGCATCCTTGTTCTGTAACTGCAGGTTGGATGGGTGGTCTGGTACCCCTTTCCGGCCTCCATGAGCACCTGACCTCGTGGTATATACTCACGCAGACATACACACGTACACATAAATAAAGATTAAAATTTAAAAATAATGAAATCTTGCCCAATGTTTGATACTACCGAAGGCAGAGCACCCTCCACCTTTTTATAAGAGTTGACTGATGTTTCTATTTTATAGCCATCAATGCTCAGACCGCTGTTCACATGAGTTCAGAGCCACTGAACAATTTTTCTTTTAGAAATTCTGTCATAATATCAAGTCAAATGTTCGTTAACAATTTGCATGTGTGTATGGGAGTCTGCAACTCAGATGGGAATTTTAAATAATCAAATAATCTAACAGAACAATGCTAAACTATATTAATCTGATACTTACATGCCAAGCAATACAGTTGAAAATACTCGGTGCCTTTGTTTTCAGTAATTAAGCCATTATATCTCTACAGGAGTGGGAGGCTTTATATGCATATTAAAAACACTTCGACGCATAGCACACAATCTGAGTGTTTGATGGGATTCTTTGGCACTGCGTGTCTGATAGCCCACACAAGCCATGCATTCAGAACCAAGCTTTGGGGGTTGGTTCTGACAAGTTCTCCCAGAAGCACCCTGATTCATTATGTATTTGATTCCGAGTTAATTTCTGTAACTACTTCTTCTGAAATCTTTTACTGTTGTCAAATTTGCCAAACTCATACAATCAGTTACACAATCCCATGTGGGGATCACAACCCACCGTTTCAGAAGTCATGATCTAGACACAGTTCAAAACTCTTAGCTTCTACTCAGTGTCTGATCCCAAAGACACCTGCACAGGACAGGTAACTGTTGCAATAACCCCTTACTGAGCATGGGCAAAAGTCTGTATTTGTCAAGGAAGGCTCCAGAGAAAGACAAAAGGAAAGGTGGATGGATAGATGGATGAACAGAGGTGGGGTTGACAGGTAGCATTATTCAGAAGGACAAGTGTGGGTACTGACGAAGGGACAGGCACGGTTTTAGGTTTTAGTTTGAGTTCAAGGTAGGAATGGGGAAGGAAACACCACTGTCCCATCTTAAAGGTGGTCAGCCATTCTTAGGAGGGTCAACTGATCCTTTTCTTCAACTGGCTGGGCGGCAACCTCCCTCAGGAGGCTCAATCCACCCACATAAACATTGACCTCCTATGGTTAGGGCTCTCATTGCTATGATAAATATCCTGACCTTGGGAAAGAAAGGGTTAATTCACCTCCCAGGTTGCGGTCCACTACTGGGGGCAGAGACCATGGAGGAGCACTGCTCACCGACTTGCTCCTCATGGCTTGCTCATTCTTTAACAACCCAGGACCACCTGCTCACAGCGTCCTGGGACCTCCCACACCAATCACTAACTGAGAAGATGCCCTACAGACTTGCCGATTGGCCAGTCTGATGGAGGTGTTTTTCTGTGTGA
The DNA here is from genome assembly GCA_902729485.2 of Mus minutoides. Lineage (NCBI taxonomy): Eukaryota > Metazoa > Chordata > Mammalia > Rodentia > Muridae > Mus > Mus minutoides. The sequence continues at coordinate 10,315 of LR749773.1, forward strand.
AGGTTCCTCTTCCCATTTGACTCTAGCTTATGTTGACAAACGGCTACCACTAGCCAGGACCAGAAAGTACACACAGAATCCTGTCTGGATGAAGTATCCGGGCAGCCCATGGTCAGTCAGAATGATGCATAAAATGACCCTTCTCAGTTCCCAGCCATGGCTTACTGTTATAAATGTGAACTGGAATCCTCAGGGAGTTTTTTTAAAAAATGTATCTCACTCCAGTCCTACCCCCCCCCACCATGTCTCATATTCTCCATCTGAGACAAAGCTCTTCTCAGGAGGATTTCAGGATGGCCAAGCAGCCAGACCTCAGCAAGCAAGATTAGGGCAGAGAAGCCACACAGGCACTGTGTGCAGCTCAGCTCAGAGCTCGCACCAGCTACAAAGGTCTCCTATGGGGCTGAGGGTACATAGTTCAGTGGGTATCGCTCAATCCCTGGTAGTAAAATAAGTCTGGTATGGTGTGCGCTGTAGTGGTCTCAGAGCTTAGGAGGTGTAGCACCAAGTTCTAGATCAGCCTGGACCACATAGTGAGCTTGAAGCCAGGGCAACATGATGAAATTCTGTCTAAAAGAACGACGATGGGATGATGATGGTGATGAAGGTGGTGTCGGTGATGGTAATGGTGATGACGATGATATCACATCAAACCAACCCCAAACTCTCCAGAAAGCACACGTTACTATTTGGGAATATAAATATGTTCACCCACAAATGCAAACCAGCTTTTAAGTGGTTTAAAGGTCTATTTTTAAAAAATATACATTGGAAAAAAAAAAGTATGCTATGTCCCGACTACCCAAACTGAAACCGTGCAGGCTCGACTGTCCAAATCAGAAATTCTAGATGAACGTGGTGAGAAAGGGGTGGAGAAAAAAAACGGATGGAAGAGGGTCATGTCTGCTTAGCTTCCAACGGGGACCCACTGGGTTGGGTTGTTCATGCCTGGAGTGGCTGACTGCTTCGAAATCTTGGGCGTCAGGGGACGAGAGAGGAGTCCGGGGAGGAGTGGCCCATGAGGATGCGAAGGCCGGGTGGGGGGTGGGGGGATGGAGGGGTGGCACCGTGTCCGGGGGTCCCCCCCTCCCCGCAGCCGCCCAGCTCCGGGGAGCAGCCTGCGGGCCCTGGCGGGCCGCTGCGCCACCCTCCTCCCCGCTCGCTTGCCCAGCCCGCTGGGCTCTCGGGTTCAATGAGGATTATTACATCATGCTGCAAGTATGCGGGGCAGCCTGAGAATCAAAGCGGGCGCTGGGCGGCTGGTTAACTGCCCCGCGCCTGAAACCCATCCTTCCCGCCCCCTCCCGCGCCCTCGCCCCACCCCGGCCCGCTGCTTTTCGTACCATTAAGGGTAGCATTCTGGGGGAGAGGAAAATCTGATCAAAACTGTGCGCCGCCACCGACAGATTTTCTATGGATTCTATAGAGGCCACCTGAATGATTTCCCTAATTAATGGATGACATCTTTGGCTGAAGGAGAGGCGATGGATTCGACTCTGTCTTCGTCTTTGTTAACCTTCTAATTAACTTTCGTAGGTCACCCAGGTCTCCCAAACCTAAAAAGTGAAGAGGCCCATTGTGCCGGGAGCAGTAAACTTACTTTTGCTGGTGGGGTACTTAAAAGGGAGACCGATTATAGGCTGAGAAAAATAACTCCATTTAAAAGCTTTGTGGCCGCAGAGAATACATAGGCCCCTCCCTCAGAAAATAATTGAAACACCTTTTATACCAATATTTCTATGCATAATAAAAACAAATTAGCAAAAAACGCATCTAAATTCAGCAGTACTTTCAAATTACCTTTTTTGGAATGTAAGCCTCTGCAAGCCAACAAAAGAGACTTGGGTTTAGAGAGAAAATTGCTACTGCAGCAGCTACCAGCCTTTATGTGGAGGGGGTGCAAGACGGGCCAGGCAGGGGCTTGGGTACCTCCGAGTCACCTCCCTAGGAAACGCTCCAAGCATACCACCCTCGCTGAGGCTTCTTCTGACTCGCCTGGGGGACACAAAAACTGAGCAGGACAGCCAGCCGGGCTTTTTCTGATCTTCAGGGGTTGTGCTTTGAGGGGTTTTTGGTTTTGTTCTTTTTGAGGCAAGATCTCCATAGGCTGGACCGGAAAGCCTGACCTCCCGTCTTCCTCTCTGGAGCTGGGCGATGCGCACAGCCAATTCTACACGCAAGACAAGCACACTCTCCTCTGCCCCAGATATTTGTAATAGTGAGAATGGAGAGCAGACCATATCGCAGAGTCAGAGGAGAAGACTGCTCTGTCAAAATCGATAACCAGAGCAGTGGGGTGCGAAAGTGGGGTTACAGCTCAGTCATAGAGCATCAGCTGCACACACGCAAGACCCCCAATTTGATCTCCAGAGAGACTGAGAGACAGAGAAAGGTAAGAATCATTTTTACTGCACATGCCCCAAAGTTTCTGTCAAAAACAAAAACAACCACAGAAGAACCTCAATGCCATATCATGACCATTTTTCTGTGTTATAAAAATGGGAAGATGGGGGCTAGAGAGACCCCTTAGTTACTGAGAACACTTGGTCTTCTTGTTTGGAGGACCTAGGTTTGGTTCCCAGCACCCACCAGATAGCTCATAACCATTCATTACCCCAGTTCCAAGGGATCTGACATGCTAAGAGAGGGAGGGAGGGAGGGAGGGAGGGAGGGAGGGAGGGAGGGAGGGAGGGAGGAGGAGGAGGAGGAGGAGGGAGGGAAGGAGGGAAGGAGGGAAGGAGGGAGGGAGGGAACATAGCATAGGCTGATGAGACTACTCACAGAGTGAAGGCAGCACACCTGACAACCAAGTTTGATCTTTGGAAGCTCCTCGGTGGGAGGGAGAACCCTGAGCCCTGAGCACTTTCATCTGACCACAACACTCTGTGCAATATGTACACAGACAATTAAGAAATAAAGGGAAACTGGGCGGTGGTGCACACCTTTAAATTCAGCATTCCAGAGGTAGAGACAGGTGGATCTCTGTGAGTTCAAAGTCTGTAGGGTCTAAGAGAGAGTTCCAGGACAGCCAGGACTATACAGAGAAACACTGTCAAGAAAAGGAAAGGAAAGGAAAGGAAAGGAAAGGAAAGGAAAGGAAAGGAAAGGAAAGGAAAGGAAAGGAAAGATTTTAAATCTTTTATACATAGGAGCCTGCTTCTTTTGGAGCCCTGCCCCTAAGCCTATATATAAGGTGAGAAGCAGCAAAGATATTTCTCTTCTGGAAAATGGTACACAGTGGGAATTTAAATGTCCTCACCCCTCTGGATAGTAAGATATTCAGGGTTAGGGGTGCAGCCTAAGGGTGGAATGAAACTTTGGGTTCTATCCACAACTGGAGGGAAAAAGTACAGCCTCAGTATTTTCACATGGTCAAGATAGTGCGTGAATCAACTACTGGAACCCATCCCTCTTTTGCAACATTCTCCACAAGTACGAAAAGCCAAAAACCAAATATCTGCCAATAGGAGTTTGGTTAAGAAAACACAGTACCTCAATAGATTGAAATAGTACACATTTATAAATGAACATTCATTCATGAATAAAGGTTGAGGGCACAGCTCAATGACAGAGTGTTTGTCTGGCATATGTAAGACCCAGGATCCAATCCCAGCACAGCTATTGACAGACAGACAGACAGACAGACAGACAGACAGACATGAGTACAGTGCTTCTCAACCTGTGGGTCGAGACCCTTGGGGGTCAAATGACACTATCACAAGGGTCACCTTAGACTATCAGAAAGCACAGATATCTACATTATGAGTCATAACAGTCGCAAAATTATAGTTATGAAGTAGCAACAAAAATAAGTTTATGATTGGGGGCTCATCGCAACTTAAAGAACTGTTTTAAAGGGTCACAGCATTAGGAAGGTTGAGAGCCACTGGTTATTAGCTAAGTTAAGTAAGTAGGAAGGGGGAGATTTTGAAGATCTCAAGTTCAAGGATAGCTTGGGTCACACAGCAAAATATTGTATCAAAATAAATAAATAAATAAATGTATAAATAAATAAATAAATGTATAAATAAAGGTGGGCTGACGAGGAGCTGGCTCCATGGCAAAGTACTTGCTGGAGTTCCCAGAATTGGCATAAAGCAGGTCACAGTAATGCACTTCTGAAATCCTTGGGCAAGATAGAGGCAGACAAGGGAGACTCTGGAAGCCTCTGGAGCAGCCAGCCTGACTTACACAGCAGTGAATAAGAGAGCTTGCTTCAGGCTCGTTCCTGACTGTGGACCTACAGGAGACTGAACATGTATGTGTGGTTACCGTGGACACATGACTTGTGTAATGTCACGTGTGTGTGTATGTGTGTGGTGTGTGTGTGTCTCGTTACCGTGGGTACATGGTTTGTGTAGTGTAGCACGTGCGCACGCGTGTGTGTTTGTGTGTATGTGTATATTTGTATGTATGTATGTCACATACACACACTCCAATGTCACCCATTGAACACATCACAATGCATGCACACGCATATGCACACACACTTAATTTAAAGAATACAACTAAGATGAGGCTTCTCAGCCAGGTGCACACCTTCAATCCCAGCACTCAGGAGGCAGAAAGGCAGACAGGTATACAAGTTTCTGGTCACAGAATAAGTTCTAGGAAAACCAGGGTTACACAGAGAAACCCTGTTTCAGAGGGTGAGGGCATTCTTAATCAATTTGGAGTGATTTTTTTTTTGTCTATTTATATTTGTGTGTGTGTGTGTGTGTGTGTGTGTGTGTGTGTTTTGTTTTTGGTTTTTGGTGGTTTTGTTTTTGTTTTTTTGGTTTTTCGAGACAGGGTTTCTCTGTATATCCCTGGCTGTCCTGGAACTCACACTGTAGACCAGGCTGGCCTCGAACTCAGAAATCCACCTGCCTCTGCCTCCCAAGTGCTGGGATTAAAGTCATATGCCACCATGCCCAGCTTTTTTGTCTATTAAATGAATAAAAACAAGAATAAAGAGAGACTATTGTTTGAGGTAAGCTTCCACAGACAGGAACAGTGGAGTCTGGCAGAAGGGTTCTCCTCTCAGTTCTCTTGTTCCTTGTTCGTAAATGCAAAGGGAATGAGGAATGCTGGGAGGGGAGCCAGTCCCTGTAACTTTGTATCTTCTGGACCCTGTAACTTTGTATCTTCTGAATTTTGTATTCGCCAACATATTTACTATTTAAAAATAGAACTAGAAATTCAAAGTTACAAAAGAGAACAGCAAGGCTGGACAGATCAGATGGCTTGATGGCTAGGAGTGCTCTCTGCTCTCTCAAAGAACCAGGGTTCAATTCCCAGAACTCACATTAGGCTGCTGACCACTGCCTGTAACTGTTCCTCCTTGGGCATCCACATGTAGCATGTGCCTGTGTACACACACACACACACACACACACACACACACACACACAGAGAGAGAGAGAAAGACAGAGACACATACACACCCAGACACACACACAGACAGAGAGGCACGCAGACACACAGAGAGACAGAGACACAGACACACAGAGACACAGAAACACACACAAATACACGCAGAGAGACACACAGAGACACATACACACAAATACAGAGAGACACACAGAGACACATATACATACACACAGAGAGAGACACTCACACACAGAAAACACACAGAAACACACACATACACAGAGACACATATACATGCAGAAATAGTCACACACACAAAAAGAAACACACATATATACACAGTGGGACACACACAGACACACACGCACAAGCACACACACACACATAATAAAATAAATCTTTTTTAAAAGAGAGGACTCCCAGTCTCCAAGGCATCTGTGTATAGCTCAGCACAATTAAATAACATGTGGCCCAATCCTAGGTATTGGTCAATACCATATTTATAAGTAATTTACTAGAGATTTCTCATGGTGTGGCTAGAATAAAAGACTACTAAAAATGGAAGGCACAGTCCTTTCTAATCTTTAACAATTTTAAATGAAAACAAAATAGCATATTCTCTGATTTAACTGTTTAAGAATAAAACTCAACTAGCTGTTAAATCTGTATAAATACAATAGTCACCACCTTCATCAGCATGTGTTCGAGGCCAAGTACTTTAGCCTTTGCCAAGGGCTAGATATACCTAGCATTTGAGACATTCAAAGAAAGAGATAAAGAAGAATAGCCATCAGTTAAGACCTTGTATTATGCAAATTATTCTCACCCACGGGGCCTGATTTACTTGTATCAATCACTCTGAGTGATTCACACTTCATGGGCTGTCTAAAGTGATTGAACTAAACCTGGGACAAATACCATTTTCTCCCTGTCCCTTGATCCAATCTGTCTGTCTAAATGGCTCTGGGAATTATTGGGTTGAGCCGTAAAGAATTAGTGTTGTGTCAACGGTTCAAGGGAAGCAATGCTGAGACCCAACCTAATCTTTCCCTTCTCATGATGCTGTTGCCTGTACTGAAGATGCTGTTAGTTGCCTGGGCCGGCATCCATGTCCCCTCCTCTGTCAGTAAAACAATCATTTGGTTCGTGCTGAAGGAAGTGGTACGAAGTGGAAGTGTCTGGTTGGGTCATGTGACGCAGACTCTGACCCACAGGAGAACATATACAGAGGACCCAGCAGTGACGGAACGCTTGCACAGCTAGCTTGGGACGGCTTCATCAGGCTCATCCTTGCTGGGCTTCACTTCAGTGAAAGAGGCACAGCAGAGACCTCCTGGCATCCCAGCCGACTCTGGTCACTCCCACTGCCTCGTTCAGATTTGGCAGAGGCCTGACTGCTTCTGCTGCATCATGCCATCGCTGCTGACCAGTGTTTGGTACCCTGACACTACTGAACTGGACTGCTGGTATCCTGACAACGGGAGATTGGACTCGTCCCCAAAGAACTACTTCTAAGCAGGTCCACATCCCCTTGTCCTATTTACCATCTTTTCTCCTCTACCTTTGGACAGTAGGCTAGAAATAGGGGGGGGGGGGGGGGGCAAAGCATTTGAGCACCCTTATTAAAAATAGGTTAAAAAAAAATCAAAGCCTACAGTAGTACATCTTATTTCAGGGTTAGGAATTCCTATTTATTTTGCTAGTGGTTAGATTAGATTAGATTAGGGCACAAGTATAGTTCTAGGGATGTAAGGAAGGACCAACAGAGGCTTCTAGGAGGGAGTTTTCTCTCACTAGCTAGACATTGTCTGGTCCAGCTGGGCTGCCCAGAATTCCAGCAGTGACGTGGCCACTACAAAATGCACAAACAAAAACATGCACACTTAGGTACAGAAGCAAAGGGAGGAGCTTGGAAAACATGTAAAACAATAGGTTTCTGTTCTAGAATATTTGATCACAATGTGATCCCGAGACAGGGAAAAAAGTTGTTTCTAGTTGTGGTGTGGTTTACCCTTAGCACACACCTTTAATCCCTCTGACTGGAAAACACACACGCCCTTAGTACACATCTTTAGTCCCAAACAATGACATAGAGTTAGTTTGTAGAAGCACCCATGTTTAAAAGTGATGTTCAATTGAGTGGCAGTCAAAGTGATGAATCATAGAAAGATTTAACAGAATGGGATATGCCCAACTCATACAAGAAGAGAGAGGAGCCAGGCAGAGGTAGGCGGATTTCTGAGTTCTAGGCCAGCCTGATCTACAAAGTGAATTCCCTGGACAGCCAGGGCTATACAGAAAAACCCTGTCTAAAAAAAAAAAAAAAAAAAAAAAAAGAAGGAGGAGGAGGAGGAGGAAGAGGAGGAGGAGAAGGAGGAGGAAGAGGAGGAAGAGGAGGAGGAGGAGGAGGAGGAGGAGGAGGAGGAGGAAAGAAAAGCTACTTGAGGGCTTCTATATTACAGAAGAAAGAGGAGGGGGTTTTAGTGAGACAGTTTTACAGAAACAGGTTGCAGAGAGAAAACAAGCTAGACACAGGTGGGGATAGAATGTACCGGAGAATGAGAAGGAGCCAGACATTACAACAGATTGCCAATGTTAGGATGAGGCCAAGCAAAGCCATCCAGGAGAAGTTAAGAGAAACCAGATTGAATCAGTCAGCATGGAGAAGAAGAGTTTGAGCCAGAAAGAACTAGAAAGGGTGAGCTTATTCAGCAGTAAGTCTCAGAGGCTGAAAACATTCCAGACCTAGATCAGATTGGATGGAGGCTAGACACTTCTGGGACTAGGTCTAGGATAGCAGACAGAGGTAGTAAACCTTGAAATGACAGTCACACCAGGAGAATAGAAGCTACTTTTACAGGTTTCCTTACTGTTTGGTCCATTTTTGAATTGTTCTTGTATTGCATTTAAAACTTCAGTGACGGTCAGTCAAGTGTTTTCACCTTGCTGAGTGTGACCCAGGGAGTACATACAAAAACCTCTCACGGGAGTCCACAGGACTCCTCTGCTCAAGATTATTTTAAATCATAAGAAGAAATGCCTTAGGGCTAGAGAGGTGACTTGGCACCGTAGCCCACAACTATCTGTAACTCCAAAGGAATCCAAAGTCCTCTTCTGATCTCCTCAGGCACCTGGAAACTCACGGGGGTGCACAGACATGTATGCAGGCAACACACTCACACACACATAAACTAAAACAAATAAATCTAACTAAGTAAAATAAATGAAAGCAGAGGCCTCCTCCATGTCACCAGTCTCAGGGGAAATGCAAATGACAACCCCATGGAAGCCACCCTCCTCCGCATCATTAGGAACCAGAAGATGGGCAATGACAATAACAGGTGTTGGTGACAGGTGACCACTTGACCTACTGTGTTTTGTTGTTGGAAAATAGACTGGCAGATCCCCCCAAAAGTTAAATGCAGGGTTTTCCTGGAACCCAGCAGCATGCCCAAGAGCATCTTTAAAAAGCACCCCTCACCCTGTCGCCATGGAAACCTGTCAAGAGTGTTCAGAGGAGCAGTGCTCTACAGAGTGAAAAAAAGACATGCAGAGAAGTTCATCTGTGAAGCACGGCCCTACCACATGCCAAATCCTGACCGCAACCCCCGTGTTAAGGTTTTCAGAAGCTGGGAGCTAGGCGCTGGGGAGATGGCTGATCAGTTAGGAGCTGGTACCCCCCACCACCCACACTGGTGGTTCACAACTGCCTGTGGCTCCAGGGAATCTGACACTCTCTCCTAGCTTCTCCCTGTCCCCAATGCACACTTGCACAGACATATACATAACACACAGGGTAAATGATCTGGGGTCAGGTGTGACGCCCATTCTTTTAACCTCAGCATTCAGGAGGCAGAGTTCAAGGCCAGTCTGGTCTACATAGAAAAGACTCAAAAGAAAGTTTTTTTTTTTTTTTTTTAAGTGTTGCCTCGAAAGATGGTTTGATAATTAGCCGTGGATGTAGCTTCATTGCTAAAGAACTTGCATGTGTGGTGGAAGTCCCGGGTGTGACCCCCAGAACTCCATAAACCAGGCAAGACAACAGGTACAGAAGAGGATAGACAGACACAGGGTGCCATCCAGAGTTAGCTTTCAAAAATGACTGTGGTCAATATTCATTTTGGTTTTGGTTTTTGTTATTTTGCCAACTATAGTAATACATGCCTGTGATCCCAGACAGGCTGAGAGACAGGGATTCTTAATTCTTTTTTTTTTTTTTCATTAGCTTATTTATTTACTTTATACCCCGTCACAGTCCCCCTCCTCCCAGTCCCTCCCTCACACAGCCCCTCCTCCCATTCCCCCTTCCTTTCTCCTCTGAGAAGGGGGAGGTCCCCCACCCTGCACCTCAAGTCACTGTAGGGACTTGGCACATCATCATCTCCCACTGAGGCCAGACAAGGCAGCCCAGTTAGGGGAACAGGAACCACAAACAGGCAATAGAGTCTGGGACAGCCCCCGCTCCAGTGGTTGGGGGATCCACATGAAGACCAAGCTGCACATCTGCTACATATGTACAGGTGGTCTAGGTCTGGCCTGTGTATGCTCTTTGGTTGGTGGTTTAGACTCTGAGAGCCCCCAAGAGTCCAGGTTGGTCTTTTTGTGGAGTCCCTATCCTGAGAGAGGGATTAATGCACTGAGGCCAGACAGAACCACACAGTGAGATGCCCATCTCAGGAAGAAAAAGAGTGTGGCTTATCAGGGAAAGTATTTACCTATGTTCTGCAGTTGTCTGCAGTATCATTTTCCCAATGCCTTTCTCCTTATGCATGTGCCAGTCCCTGGATTTGAACACCAACATCACACACACACACACACACACACACACACACACACACACACCATAATGTTTTCCCCTAATTTGATTTTCATGTATGCAGTCATTAAAGCAAAACTGAACAAAAAGATTCCACCTGTCAGCAGACTATGTGTTTCATGAGAACAGTGTTTATCTCTGTTCAAGCATCCTACACATTTTTTGTTTTGTTTTTGTTTTTTGTTTGTTTGTTTTTGTTTGTTTGTTTGTTTTTGTTTTTTCGAGACAGGGTTTCTCTGTATAGCCCTGGCTGTCCTGGAACTCACTTTGTAGACAAGGCTGGCCTGGAACTCAAAAATCTGCCTGCCTCTGCCTCCCGAGTGCTGGGATTAAAGGTGTGCGCCACCACGCCCGGCTCACATTTTTTTTTTACATTGACTTACACGTTTTGTACAGTGAGTGAACAGATGAGCCGTGATACATCTGAGCGAGCATTCTGGGTTTAGTCTCCTGCACAGGCCTGCATTGTTTTACCTGTAAAATGGATTAGAACAGTAGTGTCTTCCAGGGAGGATGTGTGGGTTTAGAGGACAACAGCTAAACTCTGCATTGTTCCTTGCACACAGCAAGAATAGATAAAAAAAAAACGGTGCTTCATGGCTCACACCTTGAGTCCCAGCATTCAGGCAGAGGCAGGGGGATCTCTGTGAGTTGGGGGCTAACTTAGCCTACATATCAAGTTCCTGTCTTTCTGTGTACTTGTTTTATTATACAATTTTTGATATGAATGAGTGTTTGCCTGCATGTGTGTCTGTGCACCATTTGTATGCAGTTCCCATAGTAGCCAGAAGAGGGCACTGGATTACCAAAACTGGAAATGCCTGAGTCTGAGCTGCCTGCTGAGCTTGGGAAATGGAAGCTCAGCGTTCTAGAAGAACAGGGTATCCCTGAACCACCAAGTCACCTCTCTAGCCCCAGTTATTATACAATTTTAAAAAGGTAATAACAACTTTGAGATTTTGATACAAAAAAAAAGTAGAAGTTCAAATTCATCAGCCTGAGGATTTCAAAAGAGTTTACAAATCTGTGAAAATGTATAAACTATCAGATTTTAATTTTCATACATAATTTAGCCTGCACTATTATTTTCCAGTGCTTTTTCTCTTTTTAATTATTCTACTAAGCTTAAAATACTAAAATCTGGGCCAATGAGATGGATCAGTGGGTAAAGGCACTTAATGTCATGTCTGACTGAGTTTGGTTTCCAGAGTATATATGGTAGAAAAAAGAAAAGGCTAGAAAGGCATGCTGTGGCATGATTATGGGGAAGAACACCCCCCACCCCACCCCCACACACAATTAATTAATTAATTTTAAAAGAATTTAAAATTAGGGGCTGGTGAGATGGCTCAGCCGGTAAGAGCACCCGACTGCTCTTCCGAAGGTGATAAGTTCAAATCCCAGCATCCACATGGTGGCTCACAACCATCTGTAACGAGATCTGGCGCCCTCTTCTGGGTTGTCTGAAGGCAGCTACAGTGTACTTACATATAATAAATAAAATAAATCTTTCAAAAAAAAAAAGAATTTAAAATTAAAATGCTGGGGCTGGAGAGATGGCTCAGCGGGTAAGAGCACCCGACTGCTCTTCCGAAGGTGATAAGTTCAAATCCCAGCAACCACATGGTGGCTCACAACCATCCTTAATGAGATCTGGCGCCCTCTTCTGGAATGCCTGAAGACAGCTACAGTGTAGTTACATATAATAAATAAAATAAATCTTTAAAAAAAAAAATTAAAATGCTAAGATATTTAAGAATGATGTACTTAAAGACATTTAAGACTCAAGATACTTGCTATAACTGCTAGACTGTAAGCTACTAATTGATTAATGTAACATCACTAATATCAAGTGTAATAACTATCAGTAATTAGAGCTGGACATAAAAATTTAGTGAAAATATATAGATTTTAAGAGAATCTTTAGAATGAAAAATGGGTCAGTTTTTGATTACTAATAATTGCAATGGCGATTCTGTTTAAACTTGCAGCCAGCAGGACTACAGAATCTTTAAAGTTTAGCTGACCAAGATCTTCAGGTTGGGTAACTCTAGTTCTCTTAATATACAATCTCCTGGTAGTTTGTAAGTCCTCTAACCTGGTTCCCCAAAGTCAGTCTGTGATGGATAATCTTGGTTGGCATCCTGACATGACTGGCAAGCAGAATTCTCAACTGAGGAACTGACTCCATCAGTGGCTTATGGGCATGAGATGAAGAGATTTCTTGGTTGCTAACTGATATAGAAAGATCCAGCCCACTGTGGGCGGTATCGGCCTTAGACAGGTGGGTCTGGAATGTACAAGAAAGGCAACTAATGTGGTCCTGAAAGGGAGCCAGTAAGCAGTGTTCCTCCATGGCCGCTGCTGACGAACAAACAGTAAAGTAAAACAATGTTTCCTCTCCAAGATGGGTTTTTATCTCAGTTGTTCATTATGGCAACATGGCAGGAAGCTAACCAGGACACAGGCTCATACATATACTTAGGTGGAAAGTGCCTTTTTTTTTCAATTTTTATTAGATATTTTCTTCATTTACATTTCAAATGTTATCCCGAAAGTCCTCTAAACCCTCCCCCATCCCCTGCCCTGCTCCCCTACCCACCCACTCCCACATCTTGGCCCCGGCGTTCCCCTGTACTGGGGCATATAAAGTTTGCATGCCCAAGGGGCCTCTCTTCCCAAAGATGGCCAACTAGGCCATCTTCTTCTACATATGTAGCTAGAGACATGAGCTCTGGAGGTACTAGTTAGTTCATATTGTTCTTCCACCTATAGGGTTGGAGACTCCTTCAGCTCCTTAGATACTTTCTCTAGCTCCTCCCTTGGGAACCCTGTGTTCCATCCAATAGCTGACTGTGAACATCCACTTCCGTTTGCCAGGCACTGGTATAGCCTCCCACGAGACAGCTATATCAGGGCCCTTTCAGCAATATCTTGCTGGCTTATGCTATAGTGTCTGTGTTTGCTGGCTGATTGTGGGATGGATCCCTGGCTGCAGCAGTCACTGGTTGGTCCATCCTTTTGTTTCAGCTCCACACTTGATCTCTGTAACTCCTTCAATGTGTGCTTTGTTCTTAATTCTAGGAAGGGGCGAAGTGTCCACACTTTGATCTTCATTCTTCTTGAGTTTCATGTGTTTAGCAAATTGTATCTTGGGTAGTCTAGGTTTCTGGGCTAATATCCACTTATCAGTAAGAACATGTTATGTGAGTTCTTTTGTGATTGGGTTACCTCACTCAGGATGATACCCTCCAGATCCATCCATTTGCCTAGGAATTTCATAAATTCATTGTTTTTTAATTAATTAATTTATTATTAGATAATTTATTCATTTACATTTTAAGTGTTATCCCATAAGTCCCCTATATCCCCCTCCCCTGCCCTGCTCCCCTACCCACCCACTTTCACTACTTGGCCCTGGCATTCCCCTGTACTGGGGCATATAAACATTGTTAGACCAAGGGCCTTTCTTCCCCAATAATGGCCAACGAGGCCATTTTCTAATACATTTGCAGCTAGAGACATGAGCTCTGGGGGTTCTGATTAGTTCATATTGTTGTTCGGAAAGTGACTTCTTTAAACACAGTAAGAGTCTTTTTTCTTCTCCTTTTTTTCTTTAAGATTTATTTATGTTATGTATGTGAGTATACTGTCACTGTCTTCAGACACACCTGAAGAAGTCATCAGATCCCATTAAGGATGGTTGTGAACCATCATGTGGTTGCTGGGATTTGAACTCAGGACCTCTGGAAGAGCAGTGAGTGCTCTTAACCACCGAGCCATCACCTCTCCAGCCCCAAGACTTTTTTTTTTTTTTTAAACAACTGAGATGCAATGGCCTGGATAATGTAGCAGAGTAGATTTAAATAACTCTGTCTAAATCATGTTTTCAAATATACTGTTTACTATGAATCATTTGAGGTAGTAATTTATGGCTTTAGTGTCAGAATTAGGTGAAATCTTACAGAGTTTATCTCTTTTAATATTAATGTTTCTTGCCTGTACACAGCACGCCACAGACAAAAATTAATAAATAAAAAGAAATTTTAAGAAATTTAAATTGAAAAAAAAAAGAAATTTAAATCAAAATAGCAAGATAAGTAACTAGTTAAAAACTACTGAAATTTTGTTTCGACAAAAACATTTACCTAAAGAAACAAAGTATAATATTGAGTTTGAATAGTAGAAGATTTAAAATAAAAATAAAAATTGCTAGAAGTTTCAAACATTGCTAGCAGTCCTTTTACCCCTCTGTCACTCTCTATCCCCATGTAGGCGCTTACAAACGTACTTGATTTAAGTATGAAACTTTTTATCTGTGAAATTTGTCACTTACAGCATGACTGTGGATTAAGGCGACAGTTGGGGAGGGTAGGAAGAGCATGCTCCAGGTCAAAGCTCCCCCACCCTCACTCAGAGAAGAGCATCAGGTAACCTGCTAATGGGCCTTTGAAAAGAAAGCCCAGACAGTATACAAAGCGTCCACCTGACAGAGCAGGCAGTAGAGAGAATAACTTTGGAAAGCACTTTTCCAGGTTGGGGCCACTTGTGTCTCTTTGGTTTCTGGATCAATGTGCCTGAATTAGTTTCCCTACTTGCTCTTAGGGAAAATAAACTCCCCAGGAAAAGGTAGGGATGAGCAGAGAGACCAGGGCTTCCCTGTCTGAATAGAGTCTAAGTATTTATTCACACCATAACCATCCCTTACCTCACTATATATGACAGAGGCCAGAAAACAGAAGTGAAAGGCTGAACTACAATTTGGAGCATTTGCGGGGTTAGACGTCACCACACATTCAGTGCCTGCAGAGGCCAGAGGAGGCACTATATCCACCAGGACGGGAGTTACAGGAGGTTGTGGGTTGCCATGTGCAACGGGAACTTTACCTGGAAGAGCAACCAGTGCTGTCTTTTTAAGTGATGTATTTATCCTTATTTCTTGTGTATTGGTGTTTTGTCTGCATGTCTGTCTGTGTGAGGGTGCTGGATCTCTTGAAATTTGAATTATAGACAGCTGTGAGCTGCCATGTGGGTTCTGGGAATTGAACCTGGGTCCTCTGGAAGAGCAGCCAGTGCTCTTAACTGCTGAGCCATCTCTCCAACTTGAACTCTCAGTCTGCCTCTGCCTCCCAAGTGCTGGGATTACAGGTGTGGGCCACTATACCCAGCCTCTAGACCAATTCTATAAAGCTAAATTGATGCACATGCACTTTTTGTGTACAGACACATTAAACATGCTCTGGATTTGAGTATCGGCCTCTGGGTTTCTGCTGCTTATTAATTTCTCTGCTAATCCAGATGCTACTTGGTCTTAGAGGAGTCAGTGAGTACCATCCTGATAACCTCCCAGAGACCAATGGAATGTCAGAAGACCTCCTCTTCCTCCTCCTCCTCCCCTCCTCCTCCTTTTCTTCTTCTACCTTTTCCTCTTCCTCCTCCTCCTCTTCCTCCTCCTCTTCCTTCTCCTCTTCCACCTCTTTCCTTCTCCACCTCTTCCACCTCTTCCACCTCCTCCTCCTCTTCCACCTTCTCCTCTTCCTCTTCCTCCTCTTCTCCCACAGCTTTTTACCGAATCATTCAGCATTCTTTTTTTTCACTTTCCAGGAACAGCTAGTCTAAACAAGGAGGAGGAAGATGAGGAAGAAAAAGAAAGGAAAGATGAAACAGAGAGAAAGAAAAAGGAAAAAGCCAGTCAAGTCCTAGGAATTCTTAACACACACCCACACACATACAAATACATGTGCGTGCGTGCGTGCATGCACAGCACACACACACACACACACATGCACACACACACACACACACACACACACACACACACACACTGCTCCTCAGTCAGTTATCACTCTTTGTGAAGTCACCTGTGTGTGTTCAAGGCCGTACACACTTCCCTTCTATGCCACTCCCCTGCAGCAGGAGCTGCCCACCTTGAGTCTCTGTCCCTGAACAAGTCCTTCTGACCGTTGATTGATTACTCCAAAGACTCTCAGTTTTCACAGATGGACCTGCCTCCTGATTCTCACAGCCAAACTACAGCCAGCCTCGGTGAAGACAGCAGGGATTCGAATGAAAGTGATGAAAGTTACCTACAAAGCTGCGGTGTGTGTGTGGGTGTGTGTGGGTGTGTACACATGTGCATCTGTGTGTATGTGAATGTGTGTCTGTGTAGCATGTGTGTGCATCTATGAGTGTGTATGTCTGAGTAGTATAAATGTGTGTGCATATGTGTGTACATGTGTGTGCACATGTGTGTAAGTGTGGTGTATGTGTGTTCACATACATGTGTGTGTATGTGTCTGTGTGAATGTGTGTATATGTGTGCGGCTCTGGTGTGTGTGTGTGGGCACATGTACATCTGTGTACGTGTGTGTCTGTGTGGTGTATGTGGTCGTGTGTGTGTGTGTGTGTGTGTGTTATGCGTGTTGGCCAAGAAGTCAGTTATCTTTTTCTTATTCTTTACCTTATTCTTTGAGGCAGAGTTTTTCACTGAACCTTGAGTTGGGTGACTCAGCTAGCTGACTAGCACGCTCTAGGATGTGCGTATCTCCCTGTATCCCCGGCTGTCCTGGAACCCACTATACGGACCAGGTTGGCCTGGGATTCACAGAGATCTGTCTGTGAGAGGATCTTTCTCTGTCCTGGGCTGGGACCTGAACTCAAGGCATTGTGAGTACCAAGCAAGGATTCTACCTCTGAGCTGCAGCTCTGGGCGAATACGAGTGGAAATAATTTATCTGGATGTAATTTTATAAAAAATAAAGCCGGGCGTGGTGGCACACGCCTTTAATCCCAGCACTCGGGAGGCAAAGGCAGGCGGATTTCTGAGTTCGAGGCCAGCCTGGTCTACAAAGTGAGTTCCAGGACAGCCAGGGCTACACAGAGAAACCCTGTCTCAAAAAAAGAAAGAAAGAAAGAAAGAAAGAAAGAAAGAAAGAAAGAAAGAAAGAAAGAAAGCCTAATTTTATAGAACAGACATAAGAAAAATCTCACTTGTGTTTAAAATAAATTTCTCAGTGTTTTCATTTTTGCTTTGTGAATTTAAAGAGAACCTAGGATTTTAAAAAACGGATTATGAGTGATGGAACGCAGTTATGAGTACTTACTGCTCCTGCAGAGGGCCAGATTCCATTCTAAGAACCCACAAGGCAGCTCACAACCATCCGTCCTCCAGTTCCAGGGCATCCAGTGCTCTGACCAACTTAGGTAGTAGCCACATCAGTGGTACACACGCATACATGGAGTCAATAGTCATAAACACATCAGTGGTACACACGCATACATGGAGCCAATAGTCATAAACACATCAGTGGTACACACGCATACATGGAGCCAATAGTCATAAACACATCAGTGGTACACACGCATACATGGAGTCAATAGTCATAAACACAAAATAAACCTTTAAAAGTAAAGGTATGTGGGCTGGAGAGATGGCTCAGTGGTTAAGAGCAAAGATTGTTCTGTGGGTCCAGAGTTCAATTCCCAGCAACCACATGGTGGCTTACAACCATCTGTAATGGGATCTGATGCCCTCTTCTGGTGTGTCTGAAGACAGCAACAGTGTGCTCACATACATGAAATTTAAAAATCTTAGAAGTAAACATATTTTATGATTATTATACAAAAGTTGAAAAGCACAGAGAAACAATAAAGAAGAAAATAATCCTACACCAGCCAAACACTGCTTATAGTTTCTCCCAGTCCCCTGACTATGTATATTGTGAAATTGGTTTTTTTGGACATTAAGTTTCAAAGTAATGGCTCAGCTTTTTTGGATTTTCAGTTTGGGTTTTGGTTTTTGAGACAGGATGTGTGTGTGTGTGTGTGTGTGTGTGTGTGTGTGTGTGTAAAACAGCCCTGGCTGTCTGCCAACTGGCTTTGTAGACCAGGCTGGCCTGGAACTCACAGAGATCTGCCTGCCTCTGCTTCCTGAGTGCTGGGATTAAAGGCGGTTTTGTTTGTTTATTTTGAGACATCACCTGTCCTGTCCTCTCAAGCATCCACTCTAGCAAACATCTTTTCCAGGCTGCATCCAGAAAAAAACACCAAGTGCCTGTTCTCAGCCAAACATCCTCCCACACCTCTCCCTTAGCAAAAACATCTTCTCAGAAGAGAGTTAGCAGAAAAACATCACATGACACAACTGAGTCTCCAAAGAAACCAGAAATGTCCACTTCCAAGTGCCACCTGCTTAATAAAACAAAATGGGAGCTTACAAATGTTAGTGAGTAGAGCTAGCAAAGGGGCTCACTGTGCAAGCCTGAGGACCTGGGTTCAATTCCCAGAACCCACGTAAAGGCAGAAGGAGAGTCTTGAGATTATAAAGTTGTCCTTTGAACCCCGCCCTCCCTATACCACAGTGTGCATGCTCTCCCCGACATTAACAACAATGAATGTTAAACATTAGTAAGATGGGGCAAGAGAGATGGCTCAGCAGTTAAATTTCTCTTTGGAGACTTGGGTTCAGTTCCCAGCCCCCCCCACCACCACCAATTCAAGTTTCAAGGAACACAAAGCCCTCTTCTGGCCTCTGAGGGCACTCGCACATATACACGTGGTTCACATACATGTATGCATACATGCAGGCAATCGTACACAGAAAATATAACGTAAAAAAAGGCGGGGGTGGGAGTGGGGAAATGGCTCAGCAGTTAAGAGCACTGACTGCTCTTCTAGAGGTCCTGAGTTCAATTCCCAGCAAGCACATGGTGGCTCACAACCATCTGCAATGGGAATCCAATGTCCTCTTCTGGTGTATCTGAAGACAGTGACAGTGTACTCATACATTAAATAAATAAATAAATAAATAAATAAATAAATAAATAAAGTCAGCAAGAAACAGTTTACAAGGAGCATTTCGATGGCTCTGGAATAGATCTAAGTAACACTTTAGGAAATTAAAATTTCAGTGATTCCTCTTTAATTTGGAAGTCATTTCCCATTTATACAGAAGAAAAAATTAGTGAGCTGGAAAATAGGTATATATATTTTCCAGAATACAGTTCAGAAGCAAACAGTGCAAAAACAAAAAAAAAAAAATCTAGAAAGCAGTCAAGTTTAAAAATGTGAAGAAGGTGCTAAGTTTTAATCTAAACAGAGACCTGGGGGATTAGTAAATTGGAGAGGAGGCATTTTTCAAAGAGGTCACAGTTAACACTTTCCCAAAGTTGTTGAAAGGTACCAGTCCTCAAGCCCAAGAGGCCAAGCACACACTCACCAGGGAAACAGGAAGAAACACTCACAGAGAGCTGTGATTGTGAAAACACAGAAGTCCAAAAGCAGGGGAAACCTGAACTCAGCACGTGAGTGCCCTGTGAGTGCAGAGTATAGTACTATATAAGTAATATCATATAATAAATGAAAAATAGGAAAAACAAGGTATGGTGCCATATGTCTTTAATCCCAGCACTCATAAAGCAGAACAGGCAGATCTCCGTGAGTTCAAAGCCAGCCTGACTACATGCGTTCTAGGAGCTAGCTACAAACGTAGTTGACTCAACGTTAACAATGAATTGATTAAAGTGAAGAGATCAAAGTGGTTGTATAAAAGAATTTAATGATATAAGAACAATATTTTTTTAAAGAAATCTGGTGTAGCTAAAGGATTAGCCATAGATTTGCCAGAAATGATTTTCTAAACCTAATTCACTAAAAAGATACACAAATTCTACACCCATATGCATCCTAAATCCTCTACTCCTTAATGTCAAAGAAAACAGAGTTAATGCCTCACCACTCTATGCAACAATGTATCAGAGGCCTAGCCTGAGGTGGCAAACAGAAAACAAGTCAAAGTTAGAAGAAATGAGAAGGATAGAAACGGGCCCACGCCTTTAATCCCAGCACTCGGGAGGCAGAGGCAGGCGGATTTCTGAGTTCGAGGCCAGCCTGGTCTACAAAGTGAGTTCCAGGACAGCCAGGGCTATACAGAGAAACCCTGTCTCGAAAAACCAAAAAAAGAAAAAGAAACGTGCCACATGTAAGTGCTGTATTGACCATACAGACAACCCCAAAGAAACTAAGAAAAATTATTATGATCCATAAAAGAATTCATCAATCAGCATATATTTAAATACAGTAAAAATGTTGATAAGTGTAATATTTAGAAAAATGTCACTAATGCTGGGTGGTGACAGCACGTGCCTCTGATTGCAGCACTTGGAAGCTAGAGGCTGTTGGAGCTCTGCGAGTCTCGGCTAGCCTGGTCTGCAGAGTGAGTTCCCAGACACCCATGGTTACACAGTGAAACGCTGTCTCAAGAAACAAAAACAAAAACAGAAGAGATGGAGGAGGAGGAGGAGGAGGAGGAGGAGGAGGAAAGAAGAAGAAGAAGAAGAAGAAGAAGAAGAAGAAGAAGAAGAAGAAGAAGAAGAAGAAGAAGAAGAAGAAGAAGAAGAAGAAGAAGAATGGCAAAATATATCATTTAAGTCCAACAAAAGTTGTACATTTGGGATGGAGAGATGGCTTAGTGGTTAAGACCACTGACTGCTCTTCCAGAGGTCCCAAGTTTATTCCCAGCAGCCACATGGTGACTCACAACCATCTGTAATGGGATCTAATGCCCTTTTCTGGTGTGTCTGAAGAGAGCAATGATGTACTCATAGACATTAAATAAATAAATCTTTTTTGAAAGAAAATAATTGTACACTGCTGGTTTAGAGGAAAAAAAAAAAAAAAAACCTTATTGCAAAACACTGACAATCGCCTTTGAGAAGATTAGCTGAGTCAGAGGAGAAGGCTCAGTAAGGAAAGGAGCTTGCCTCCAAGCCTGACAATCTGAGTTCGATGCCTGAAGGCCAAAGGGTAAGAGTTGAGCGCCAAGTCCTGCAAGCTGTCTTCTGACATCCACACCCATACCATGGCATGCCTATGACACCCTATAAATAAATTCCGTAATCAAGAAAAAAAATCCAATCACTGTTACTGAGGAGTTGCACTAACCCTGGAGAGGCCTCCTTGTGGACACTAAATTCCCGTTTTTAACACAGCAGCTCAGGTGTGAGCATGCATTTCATTTCATTCTCCTCTGCATGCTTTTCTTTCTTTCTTTTCTTGTGCAGATACCCAGGATTTTACTGGCTTGATACAGCTCACCATCAAATGTTAACTATATCTTAATTCCCTGACCTTGGCTAGTGTGTTGAGACTCAGACTGTCTGCTCTGCTCTGCTTCTTGGAGGACTAGACTAGTAAAAGCTTTACTCTTGCCTGGCTGGTGGAGCACACCTTTATTCCCAGCACTCGGGAGGCAGAGGCAGGTGGTCGAGGCCATCCTGATCTACAAAGTGAGTTCCAGGACAGCCAGGGCTATACAGAAAAACAACAACAACAACAACAACAACAACAAAAAAGCTTCACTCTTAGGCAGGGGTCCCTCCCTCTCCCCTTTTCCCTCACACCCCTTTCCCTCTCTCCTCAATCCCTCCTTCCCTCTCCCTCCCCTCCCTCTTTTCCCTCCCCCTCTCTTCCCCTTCCCCTCCCTCTCCCTCTCTTCCCCACTCCCTCCTCTTCCCTCCCCTTTGTTGGTCTCCATACTGTCCTCACAATCTCTGTAGCTGAAGGTGACTGTGGACTGGTGGTCCTTCTGCCTGTACCTCCCAACAGCTAGGATTACAGTCTGGTCCCACAACCACCTTTCCATTCTGTGACTGATTAAATCTGGAGGACCCTGGCATGCAGGGATTTCTCTTGGGCTCCTGACTATGGATTCCCCATCTGGGGTGGTGCTCAGCCCCTACCATTTCTGAACTTTTCTGGCCACCTGAGCTTCCAGGACCTTACTTCTTTCCTTTAGCTGGGTTCACACTTTGAGAACCTCTGTGCTCTAATGGTGTCCACACTGAGTAACTCCAAAAAAAGTGTTGTTGTTGTTGTTGTTGTTCTTGTTGTTTTTCCTAAAAGACAAAGTGCAAATTAACCAAGGAGTGCTGGGGAGGTGGCTCAACTGGCATTGCACCAGGTGGCAGTGGCGCTGCCACACAGTGGTGGTGGGAACACACAGCACACACCTTTAACCCCAGCACTCGAGAGGCAGAAGCAGGCAGAACTCTGAGTTCTTGGCAAGCCTGGTCTACACACTGAGATGCAGAACACCCAAGGCTACACAGAGAAATCCTGTCTCAGGAGAAAAACAAACAAACAAACAAACAAAAACATCAGCCGGGCGTGTGAGCCGGGCGTGTGAGCCAGGCATGGTGGCACACGCCTTTAATCCCAGCACTTGGGAGGCAGAGGCAGGCAGATTTCTGAGTTTGAGGCCAGCCTGATCAACAAAGCGAGTTCAAGGACAGCTAGAGCTATACAGAGAAACCCTGTCTCGAAAAAAAAAAAAAATCAACAACAACAACAAAAAAATCAACAAAAAGAGAGCAGACCCAAGTTCAATTCCCAGCACCCCATTTCAGGTGACCTGTCACAACTGCCTGTAAACCCAGCTCCTCCAAAGGTCAGTACTCACAAACACACAGACACACACACACACACATGCACACACACTTACAAATAATAAAATGAATTTTAAAAGGAAAAAAGTTAACGAGGTAGTCATGGGGAGGTATTAGTACCTCTGTCACCCTCTGTGTGGTTGGACCTCTCATAAATGCTAAGCAGGACTCCACCTGTTAAACAGGAATGGAAGCAACCATGCCGGGTGCTCTTAGAGGCTGGGGATCTAAGCCTGTTAGGAGTCATACACGCCATCTTAAGGTACACACCTCGCTTTGGTGTGGCATTTTCACCAACGGGCTCATTCTTGCACCCCATAATGCATGACTGCAGGCTTCGCGCTTAGCATCATGGTCATACTTGCTGATAAAGGTTGAATGCTGTATTAATTTTTGGCAGAAGTTAATAACTTTCACAATAAGCTGGAGGGTCTCAGCGTTTATTTGTTTGCACTTGCAAAAGGCACCAACAAACCCAAAAGAAAGCAGGCTGAGGGCTGGTGGAGGGAAAAACGTGGATTCCCAAATTCCTCTTCTGGGAATTCAAAATACACAATAGCCACAGCTGCTCCAGATTCCGACCAGAAATTAGCAGAGAAGTTATCATTGAAATTCAAAGTTGTGACATCTTTAGATAAATATTTGTCCTTGATTTTTCACAGCCTCAGATTCAACAGAAATCTGGAAGGGTTCGCTGTCTGGCTCAGAGATCTTTTGAAAATGTGGTTGAAACGGAGCCTAGACCGGATTCTGCCAGCAGGTCTGCCCACCAACTCTCGCTTTCACATCACCAGGTCCAGGTCTCTGCCCTTCTGCCCTCCTCAGTCTGTCCCTCAAGATTTCTCTCACCCCTTAATGCCTCGGGTTTGGTACCTGAAGTCAGCACTCTTCCACCGTGCCCACCCAGGAGTGCCCACCCTGGATGCCCTAGGGAGGAACAGATAGACTTCTAAATCCAAAAGGCCATGGTCCAGCAGACACAGGAGAGGAAACAATTTCCTCAGATAAACCAACCCCTCTTGTCAGCTGTTGGCTTCAGTTCTCTATCCGCTGCCTCTCCCCCCCTACACACACACACACACACACACACACACACACACACACACAACACAGGTAACTCCTGCCCAGCTGGAAGTTCATTCTGGTTGAGGAATGAGGCCTTTGCCACTTAACCAGGACTGGGATATTTGTAGGGTACATGCACTTTCCTAAGTGCTTGCAAGCTGGGGAAAGCATCCATTCATTGTTAAAGGAATCTCTGCTTCCTCTCAGTGTCAGCTCAAGAGGGCTCTGCACCCGTCCTTGCTCTCTCAGTCTGAGAAGGGTACAGACTCCACTGTCTGTGGTGTTTAGACCGTGGACAATGATGAGTCCATAAATTTATGTTTGTTTTAAATCATGAGCACTTCTCCAAGCATGTGTGTCTACAGAGTAATTACGTATCTTTTTCCCATAAGTCACTTCTTCCAGTTAATGTCACTGGTTACAAGTTATGATTTCCCATTCAACATTCATACTCCTCCCCCCTCCTCTCCCCCCTCGAACTCTCAGGATGCTGTAGAAGTCTACAGACCTAGACCTCACATCATAGACTAACGCCCCTTTTGTCCTCCAGCCAGAACACAGTAGCCGCTTAGTAGCCACAGGAGCGATCAAATCTGCCAAAGTTTGAGCACTAATTGGGGCGTTTCTCTGTGTCTCCCAAGTCACCTGCCTATACTACCCCCAACCGAGAGGACCCTTCCTCAACAGGGTCAGTGCCACTACCCCACGCCTTTCCTCAGCCACTCTCAAGACAGGGAGCCGGTGTCCCATCCCGCCTGGTGGGTGTGGCAGGGAGGCTGCACCTCACCTTGAGTCCAAAGAGGGCAGCCACACCCACGTCCTGTCTCCATCCTTGATCCCCTTTTACCCAGTCCCCTCAGACTCCTTTCCTCTTCCTCCCGGGGTTCACATCCCTTGTCCCTTTAGAGTTCCTGTCCCTCCGTGGTCCCGCCAAAATTCCTTAGAGGTTCCCATCCTTTGGGGGTCTCCATACTTTAGGGGTCCTCGTCCTTTCTCGGTCTCTTGTTTCTCTTAGGAACCATTCCTCCGGGATCCCCACCCCAGTCCTCATCCTTCCAGCATCCCGGTCCTTCCAACCCCGGTCTCCCCGACCCCTCGTCCCTCCAACATCCCTTCCCTGGAATCCCCCCACCCCTCAAAGCAGGAGCTCGGGAGAGAAGCGGGTGGAGAATCTCCCGGTCTCCCCCTCCCCCGCCTTATAAAAAAGAAATTGACTTTTGTTTGGAGTTTGTGAAAAGTGGGGCTCGGGGCCCAGTCAATGGGGCGCCCCGCGGCGCGGGCTGAGTGGGGCTGGAGCGCTGCGCTCCGCCGCGGCCCCAATTAATCCGCCCTTTGTGCGGCCCGCGCCGCCCCCGGCGCTCAGCCCGAGGCATTGTTCGGCCGCGCCGGCCGCGGGATTTTCCCTTTTCAAACAGCGGGTTTTGTCCAGCGCAGTTCGAGCGGAAGTTTCTCACTGACAATTTGCCCCAAATAGATAGATTTGTCAGCAGCGACCTTCGGGAAGGAAGCAAAAAGCCACCGGTCTGAAGGTTGGGCCCCCCAGGCCAGGACTCGCCGCCCCACCCGGGACTCCAGCTCACCCGCGGCTAGTGGCCTGAGTCCGCGCCGCGCTTTTACGCATCTGTGAAATGGGCCGGCAAGCCGGCGGTCCAGGGCTCGACTCCGCGGGCGCCCAGCACCCGGGTTTCCTTTCCTTCCCCAGCTCCCCATTTTGCAACTGAGAGCCAAAGCCCCAGCCAGAGCCGAGCCACCACCTTACTGCAGCCCGAAAGGTGGGTCAGGATGGCGTGCACGTGCGACCCCTCTCTGCCCTCCTTAACAGAGACGTCAACCGAGTTAAGTCACAGGTGGCGCCTTTGTACGCCCGGCCATTGTCTCCTCATAAGTCAAGATAGAAAACGCTTTGTACTGCCCGGCCACGATCTGCAACTCTCAACTTGGGAGTCGGGCTGTTGGACTCCCCCACCCCCACCCACCAGAGACATCCTCCTGCCGAATGACCTCACTTAATAATCAAATTTTAAGTGGAGGCTGCTCGCTGTTGGTGAG
The DNA here is from genome assembly GCA_902729485.2 of Mus minutoides. Taxonomy (NCBI): domain Eukaryota; kingdom Metazoa; phylum Chordata; class Mammalia; order Rodentia; family Muridae; genus Mus; species Mus minutoides. The sequence goes on from LR749773.1 coordinate 36,043, forward strand.
AAGAATAGTTGCTGATTTCTTCACTTAATGGCTAGTCTTAAAATGCAGTCACACTGCACAGATCTGCGAGTGTTCCGACGACCTGAGCTGTATTAATTCGGCTCGTTCATTTTCTATCTCGCTGTGGAAAATACAAAAGGTGGGGTATGTCCACAGCATGTCTCAACTGTACCGCAGAGATTTCCCCTCCCTTTCAGAAAATGAAAATGTCTTGCTTGTTGCACATGAGGAAAAAAAAAATGAGACCAAAAAAAAAAAAAAAAAAACCCTGTTTTTTTGTTTACCCATCAGGTGAATGCACGCTTCGGCACCACGCGGAGGAAACCCTAGGTGGTCTTCAACAACATTTCAGCGGTTAAGAGCTACAATTTAGAGAGATGACAATACGCACACAGTGTCAACAGTATTTAAACAAACATCCCAGACAACAGAATAATGGTTATTAACGATGGTGCTTTGAGCTCCTGACAAATTTCCCATGGCTGTCTGCAGCTCAACAGCTGCAAGCTTCCCCCTCCCCCCTTAAAAAAAAAAAAAAAAACACCCAAACCTGTTTCAGAGCATCACTTAAACATCTCATTAACAGTCCTATGCTCCAGAACAGCCCTTTTGAGTGCAAGCTAAAGAGAGCGCTCCTTAGTAGCAGGGATGAAGCCAGAGATACAACTGTCTTCCATGCCCTGAAGGCTGTAACCACTGTGTTGGAAAGAAACGCTATCAAGCTCTCTGTAATGCTCACAGCCGCCTGTTGGTCTGTGACCTTCAATACAGGTTGGCATAGCGGCAGAAAGGGAGCTTTGCCCTGCTAATTCTTGCACAGGTGTTTGCAAAGCTGTGTTTAACTGTGATGCTAGGCCCTGTGTTTGATCATTGTGGCAATCAACCAGCAAAAACTACTTTAGGGATGAGGACCTTGGGAATGCATTCGTCCCTTGCACACCCTGAGTGTACATACATAATTCGAGCTTCCACTTAACTACAGCAACTGGAAATGTCCCTGTGTATGGTTTCAAATATGTGAAACATATAAAATTGGCTAAGAACACAGTTTTATTTTGTTTTTTTTTTTACCTAAGCTTAAATTCCGGGGACTGAAGTCTATGTAACCTCATTGTCTTCAATGTTTTTTTGGATAGTTACTTAGTATCCACTACCATTAAAAGGCATGAAAACATCAAAGAACTTCAACCTTAAGAAAAGGGCACCTGAACCTGGGGATCCTATCTTGCAGAGATGCCCATGAAGTGTATCCTGTGAAGATGGGGGGGTAGAGAGAAATGAACTGATTTAAATTGTTCATTAGTTAATACACTGATCTGATAGAAATGTCAGACTTCAAATTTCATGTCCATTCCAAGTGAAATTTTCTGGACAGAGGAGAAATTCTTGCAACTTAATTCTTGAGTTGTGAACTCCTGTACCTGAAAGGCCAGATCCTGTGCTCCCAGCCAGCAATCATCTTATGCCCTGAAGCATGAGATCTGATTACCCCTATCATCATCTTAGCTTGTAGGGATACAGATGTTATTAAAGGCTGTAGTTTATCCAACCCTTTTTAAAAACGCAGCTGCAGCGTTTGACTTAGGGACCTCCTGTGAATTCCACTGGTTGACTCTTTCTTGCTCAAGCACTTGGGGTTGGGGAGGGAGAGCAGAGAGAGGGATGCTTGCTTTGTTTTGGAGGGTGGTTTTTTATTATTATTTTTTTCTTTCTTTTTTAAGTAGATTTCCTTAAATAGCCACTCTGCATCTTTGTAAGTGATGTGAATTCTGAAATTACCGAGGACAACTGAGTACTGTGTGAACTACATCTCTTGGAAACAAAGCATACTAGGATGTTGGATGTTTCCCTGTGTTGGCAGGGACTGATACTAAGGGACTGTTAAGTATCCTCCCATGTGTTAGCCATGTTTAAATCAGGATACATGTTTTAACATTAACAATTATTTCTGTTAGTGTTAAAATGATTTTTTTAAGCTACGAGGCCCAGTTTGCCAATCCACACTGACCTTATCTGGTGATTGTTTATTCTAATCTCTGGCCTTTTCCATTCGTTCCAGTGATTCCCTTGTAAACCTCATCAGTCCATCTACAAATCAGAAAAAGACCTCCCAGGCTTACTATCCCTTAGGACACAAGGAATTAAGCAGAGGTAGAGAGGGAGTGTGAAGGAGTGTGAAGGAAGGAGGCTGAGGTCGCAGAGATGACATTCTGTCGCTTCAGGATACACAGGCCGCTGCTCCGAATTCCCAGGCCTTCAGTGGGAATCCAGTGAGGCTCCTTTAATTTGAGCTCCGAGAAGCCTTTTTAGGCGGTGTGGGGTGGCTTCCTGCTATGCAATAGATATTAAGGACCATCAAGGGACCAGGATTCTTGTGTGGTCTGTATTTTCAGATGGGTGACTAAGGACAGTGTTTTGTTTGTTTGTTTGTTTGTTTGTTTGAAGGGTCCCAGTGTCCTCATCAGTAAAAATGAGTGTGTACTGTGGTCCTTTCTGATTTGTGTGCTCTGAGAGTCTGGGCATTACAAGAAAACCAAACTGATTGGGTAACTTATAGGAACTGAAGGGGCTAAAGGAGGATGGGTACCCAGTATCTCCCAGGAAGGAGCCTCTTTTGTAATCCCTTAGATAGTCTTTTGTTTCAGAAAGTCAGACTCTGTTATGCCTCCTGAGACTCAGGGACCCTGAACCTGTCCCTATACCTTTTCACCCAACACTGTCCCACTGAGGGAGGGCTTTGTGATGCCAATCAAACAGGTTCGCTTACATATCCCACTTATGTAAGCCCCACTAGAGCTAAGCCCACAGCCGGCTGGATAGCTTCTGTTGCTGCCTCCTCCTCCTCCTCCTCCTCCTCCTCCTCCTCCTCCTCCTCCTCCTCCCAGTTCCTCCTCTCCCTCTTTCCTCCCTCCTCCTCCTCCATTTTTCAAGACAGGGTTTCTCTTCATAATGCTAGCTATCCTGAAACTTGCTCTTTAGACCAGACTGGCCTCGAATTCAGAGATCCACCTGCCTCAGCCTCTTGAGTGCTGGAATTAAAGGCGCGTGCCACCATAGCCCAGCAGGACAGACACTTCTATTTGAATGTTAGTGCAAGGTGCAGTGAGACTCCATTGAGTCTCTCCTCTTTGACTCTAGAATTGAATTTCTTCTGCCCAGTGGAGTGTGTATGCGTATGTAAATACGGAGACAGGATTTATAACGGACAGCCCTCAGCAGCGCTGTCCTGCATCGTGCTAAGAAAAGTCTGTGACTCGGTACCCATCGTCTTCTGGAGGAGCTGGAATTGCTTTCTGGATTGTTCTCTGTGGTTTTCTGCTGAGTAGAATCAGCAACCAATCAATGTGTGAAGAGGCTCTTGGGAGAACTGAAGAATCAGAAGCTAGGCTGGTACCATTTCTGCCACTTAGCAGAACCTTACTGGACCCCTGCTACCTGTTGGGCTCTGCCCTAAGATCCATCTACTGGGCAAGCCATAGCCAGGGGCTGTCTAGCAATACACTTAGAAGTAACTGAAAAGCATGTTTCTCCCTCATGCAAACAAGCATGTAAAGAAGGAATGGGCTGAGTTCCACAGCGACTTCAGCTGGGCTTGCTGCTTACAGCCTTTTCCCTCCCCTCTCCTCCCCTCTCCTCCCCTCCCCTCCCCTCCCTTCCCCTCCCCTCCCCTCTTTAAGTCTTTTCCATTTAGTAGCAAGGCAGGGAAAGGAGATTTTGGCATTGGCTAGGGGGAAGCCAGTGCCTGGCAGAACGGGCATCCCATGCAGCTGTCCCCCCACCTCCTCCGGGGGTTTAGAAGGGTCCCCTCACCTGCCTCTCACACAGCCTAGATAACATGAATTGAAGCACTGCTTTAAACTGGCTGGACAGAGGAAAGATCTGTAAGAACCGGTCTCAGAAGCAGCACATTCAGAGTGTGCACTCAGTCCAAGACCAGCTTTCCAGGATCTCGTGTGTAACCCACTGTGCTGCTGCTCACTGATCTGGGAACCTCTGTGTACTTCCCAAGCGTCTCCTGCATCTACCTCAGTCTAAAACATTTTTTAAAACGCGGTTTTAGCCAGGCGGCAGTGGCACACACCTCAGTTCCAGCACTCAGGGAACACAAGGAAGGGGTTCTCTGTGAGTTCAAGGGCAGCATAGTCTACAGAGCAAGTTCTAGCACAGGCAAGACTACACAGAGAAACCTATGTACATGGGTGTTTTGCCTGTATACCCGTGTACACCACATGCACGGCCGGTGCCCATGGAGGCCAGAAGAGGGCGTCAGATCTCCAGACTGTAGTGACAGATGTTTGTGAGCTTCCATGAGAGTTCAAGGATTCAAACTCAAGTCCTCTGCTACAGCAACATGTACTCTTAACTGCAGAGCCAAACCTCCAGCCCTGCTGTCCCAAACCACCATTGTTATGTGTCTGTACCCACTCCCAGTCTCTCTGAGTAAGGAAGGGGCCATACCATTAATCTACATCCCCAGAGCTCACATGCTGGGTGCTAATTATTGCTGCATGAATGTTTCTCCTGAATCAAAATGGAGTCATCCTCCAATGAAACAAACCCGGCTGGGGTTGTAGGCTTTAGCTTAGGTCCAGGCAGCAGACTCAGAAGAGGTGAGGGGAAAGTAGGCACTTTTAATCCCAGCACTGTAGTGGGCAGAGGCAGGAGGATCTCTGTGGATAGGAAGAAGCCAGCCTGCTTTACATAGTGAGTTCCTGGATAACCAAATACACAGGGAGACCACGGCATGAAAACAAACAGACAAACAGAGGTGAGAGAGGAGATAAGGGGCTAGCTTTAGACCTGGTCCTGGAGGACCTCTGGATTTGGCTTTTCCCTTTGCCAACCTAAAAATCTTTGTGAGTTCCTGGGATAGATGGCGCTCGCTTTTATCAATCCTTCTTAAGAGTCTCATAGGGAAAAGTTTGGGAACTGGAAGTTGAACAAAGGCACAATCATTTTTTTTTTTTTTTTAAGATAACAGTCTGAGGGTCAGAGAGGTCTAGTCGCTTGCCTAAGGTTACACAGCTAGATGGGCAGGATCTGATTTCCCATCTCCTGGTTTCCTCGCTGTGCCTCTAGTAGGCCCCTCTGGAAGTCTGCCAAGGACTTCTTTCTTTCCCACATTCTGTGGCACCTCCTATGAGGCGGGCAGCGTGTTGAGGCCAGTGGATGGGAAATGAAGTCAGTCTTTGCTCTGCTAAAGATTTTTCTTTGAGCCGTGTCCCAATTAGCTTCAGTTTTCCAAAGTTTAGAGCCAGGGTCCCTGTGGCCTTCAGCTGGTTGGCTGGAGCAGAGGCCAGCCAGCCCTTGGGCTTCTCTGCGCATCTAGGGGCTGCAGAATCCTAAGCCCGCCAGCCTATTCTGGAGCTAGTTGCTGCCTTTACCACCGAACCAATCATGCCAGAAAGTCATCACGATGATTTCAGAACTGTATTGTGAATTATGCAAAACACGCAGATAATTACAGTCGGGCGCCCAGAATACAGAACGCATATGCTGCGGGGTGGGTAGCCCCTTGTGGCATTTGCCAGAATTGGATAGTTCTCTCAGTGTGGAGTGGGGGTGGGGTGTGTGCACCCGTGTCTGTTTAGTGGGCTTCTTGGCACCTAGTTCGATTAAGAGTTAGTTAGTGGCTGGAGAAAGAACATTCCAGTTTTGATTGGGGGACAACTGTGCCGAGTTTGGGAGTATTTTTCACAAGTTTTGTAAAGGAGTCAGCAGGCACTGCAGGAGGAGTTGGAGTTGTTTGGAATCCAGGGCAATCAAGTCCTTCTACCTTCCAGACTGGGCACCTGAAAAACCCCTAGTTCTCTTCCTGTCCACAAATCCTTAAAACTTCTCCCTGAAGACAAGTCGGTGTTTAGTTCCCACCACCACTTGCCCACATCTTTGCCCGCGGCAAATTAATTCCACTCGAAGTCCTTTGTCCTTGACCAAGCGCCCCCTTCTGCTTCCACATCGCTGCCGCAGCATCAATTGGATCTCTGGCAAGAGCTAGACCGGAGGACCAAAAGCCGAGCCTGGCACCCTGTCTCTAAAACCCTAGCCGGAAATGCCTCTCCTCTCTGTGTACTGAGTTCGAGTTTAAGCTGTGCCCCAAGCAGGGCTTTCTGGCAGCCCAAGTTGACTGTCAAAAAGAAAATGTTAATTTTCCCTCCTTGCCATCTAAAAATCCCCAGTATACTCTATACTCAGGTCACCCGCCTCTCAGTTGTTCCAGGTGGCCTGGCCCTGAGCCTGGTAGTTGCTGTGTGTGCTGCTCTTGGTTCTTTGCTTCTCAGACTCCCGGAAAAGTTGCTTTCATGTGCTCTCCTGAGACAGGAGCGTACAGCCCTTTCGAGTTGGGACCCGGGCCTTGGATCTGCAGGGCCAAGCGGTCAAACGGGAAACGCCAGCAGGCACTGCGGCCAGGTGAGGAGGGAGCTGCAGCAAGGGTGGGATAGCGACCAGGAGGAGCGCTGGCCACCTCTCGCCAGCCCCCAGCCTCCAATTTGGTCTGGAGAGCTAGAGGCGCGACCTCTGACCCCTGTCCGGGCCCACGCCCCGAGGAGAGGCTGGCAAGCTCTTGTTCGACAAGTTCAAGCGGCCGAGGGAGCTTAAATAGAATTAATCTCTTAGAGATCGGAGATCACCGCTCCCTCGGCGCGCGCTGTCCCCGCGCCGCGCCACGACCAAGACGCCAGAGAGCTCTAGGATTTCGGATAGGCGACCCGGCTGGGGAGGAAGGTGGCGGAGCTCTCCGGAGTCCCCAGGCCTGCAGGGGGAAGCCAGCGACTCCCGCTAGGGACCAACCGCAGGAGGGAAGGCTTTGCCTCTCAGCTGCTCAGTACACGTAATGGAGGCGAGAGGGACTCCGTGGGCACCGGGCTGGCCGGTTTTGTTTGCAAGAAGCTGGCGAAGCCCTCCCCGCGGCTGTGCCCAAAGCCGTCACGCCAAGGCCGAGGGACCGCAAGACCCCAGCCCAGCCCCCAAGACCACGCACCGCGATCTCAGCTTTGCCTTTCCATAGATAGTTGCAAAATGAATAAATTACTCACCTCGGGCCAGATCCAAGTTTTACCCAACAGAAGGGGCACGAGACCAACAATGAACCAACTCACATGGCCATGTCCGGGCGCGCACAATCATACACAGACACAGCTACCCAATATCTTCCAGGAATCTATCTGTCTGGCATTCTGGAGAGAGGGGGAAAAGCGTTTTGAGAGAGCCCCGCCACCCCTCCCCTCCTCCCTTGCCGTGAAATATAAAAATTCATATTTTTTTTATTACAAGAGCGGCTCCATCCTCACCATCACGCACGCACGGAGCCGCTTGCCCGTATTCACTCTTAACTCGTCAGCTCTGAGAGCGCTTGCATTTTCTTTGGAAGCCGCTTGGAGGTTCATTAATATCATTAGCATTTAACCCCCTCCCTCTTCCCATCTCCTCCCCGCACATGGCTGACGTCAGACCCCGCCAGGAGTTGGGGGAAAAGCTAAGTGGGCCAGGGACGCCCTATTCCCCTCCCCGCGGCTGCCTGTCAGAGCGCTACTGGAGATATTACCAGAGACCCGGCCCGCAGCGACAGGCACAAAGTCACAGGGTAATGAACTTCGGGGACCCTTCGCCGCTGCGTGCGCGGCTGTCCCCGGAAACTCGGATCTGGCCACCTTTCCCCTTGGAAGATCTCCCAGCAATCTAGTTTCCCCTCTCGGCGCCCGGGCTCCGGCAGCGAGGAGCTTAATCTGCCTCTGAGACTGCGGCTGTGATTTTCGCCTTTCCACAGAAGATCTGCAGTCAGCAGAGAGCTGCCCACTCTGCACGCCTGTGTGGAGGGAGAGATTGGAAGCAGTGCCAGGCATGGGGAACGAGGGGAAGTTCGCCCTCGTTGCTCCGTAGGAAGACCATTTCCGTGTCTCCATCTCTGTCCTTCCATATTCCCCTCGTGCTGTCCTCCCTCTTCAGCCTGCCTGTCCATTTCTCCATCTGTCTGTTCAAGACTGTGTCCACATCAAGCCGCATCCCCAGCAGCTGCAGTTTTGCTAGAGCCGGGAAAGAAACTTAAGGATGCTTCCATTTCCACTGTGGAACGAATTCTGAGCGCCAAGGAGAGCAGGGCAGCGCGCAACCAATAGGCACCTGTCTGTCCCGCCCGGGAGCCTCGCAGGCTGGAGGGCGGCTGGAGAACGGCGGCGCCCGGCGGCGACGTGGGCGCCGTGGGCCGGGAATCCGGCAGTGCCCACCAACCGCTGCGCCCCGGGACCGCCAGCATGAGCAAGCCCGCCGGATCAACAAGTGGGTACCTCTCGGGCAGCCGCGGGGTCCTGGCGCGTGGCCTGGGGAGGGCAGGCTGGGAGGCCGGGGTGGTCCTTCTGAGAGTTCTGAATTTGAGCCCCAGAGTGGTACTCTCTCGGGCTTGTATGTCCGTTGGCCTAGCTCTCTTAGAGTGTTGCGTTGGAGCATTTCGTGCAACTAGGAGAGCAATTTCGTTGCTTCTGGATGCTAGCTCTTCCGGGTCTCCCCGGTGTATCAGGAAGGTTGCGACCCGTGGCAGCCCACCGGTCCAGCCTGCTGTTTCTATTTAGCTGCAGGTGCCGAGGGTGGGAGGGGTGAGCCGGGGGCGGGAACTGGGCCGCAGCTCCAGGCGGCCGCACAATAACGCAGCCGCTCAAAAACTCAGAGCTGCAGCGCGCAAAAGCAACTCTGCAGAAAGCGGATTTCGAATGGAATGCTTTGCACCCCGTTTCCAGCTATTTCAAATAATCCTGCAAAACCGGGAAGCAGAAACCATTTAAAAGTCACATTTTCCTTAATCCTAAATCCGCGTAGGTCATAACTGGGGAATGTAAAGTATGGCGAGCCAGTCTAGCAAAGAGAGGACCAAATCCCTAATCCCAAGGACTTTCGGAGCCGGAGCCCAGCACCGACAGGAGTCTGCGGCCTGCTCATTCCGGGCGCTTCTTCTTCCAGCTTCCTCATCCCATAGACCGTACTGCTGCAGCTGATCTCTGCTGACCTCCAAAGACAGGAGTGCAGGGCAGCTGTGCGTGTGCGAGCACAGAATCTGCAGACCCTCGGAGTGCGTAGGCCTGAGCCGGCGTGGAAGGCGCCTACGCCTTGCAACAGTCTCCCCGGGGCTTTCCAGTTCCCGCCTTCCACAGGCCGGAGGCTGGGAGTTGTTGGGTCTGTGTATAGTGCACACACCCTGAAACTCGCTAGCCACCGGTGTAGTTTCCTCCCCCCCATAACCTTTTTGGCGCTCTCTGTGAGTTCCTTCCCACCCCCTCCCCCTTCACTCGCCCTCATTGTCCAGGGTCTTTGAAAGTTGGAAGAGTCTTGGTTACTTCTGGGGACTGATAATGAAGTCTCACTTAGGATGGATGCAGTTCCCGCCTCCACCTCTCGCCCCCCGTAAGAAGTGGCTTGTGTTTTCATTTTGTGCGCTTGTTTTGATTTGGGTGCTGAGTTTAAAAATTAGAGTAAAGTGAACGTCAACAAAACGGAAAAAAAGAAAAGAAAAAGAAAGAAAAGGAAAACAGAGATAGGGCCGAGGGAAGGAACCTACACCACAGCTTCAGTGCACAACCAACTCTTGGGCAGGACCACGGCTTCCATTAGCCTTGGCCTATCCTTGCCCTGGCTGTTCTGAGCTCTGGAAAGTAGTGCAGGCTCAGAACTAATAATAATAATAATAATAATTACTATTATTATTATTATTATTATTATTATTATTGGTGCGTGTCTTTTTCAAGATAAACAGGAGACCATTCCCGCTGCATTACAAACCTGCATGGTTGAAGGGCCTGGGAGGCCTCCCTGGCACATTCACCCTGGAACAGCCAAACCTGTCTCTGAGATTTTGGGGAGCTTTGCTTGTTTGAAACTCGAAGCTAACAGCGAACTTGAAAAATGGGCCCTCAAAGGCGAAGGAAGGGATGGGTGTGAAGCTAGGCGTTCAGCTCAGCACCCCAGCTCTGTGAACAAGACAGATGCTGGCTGGCAGACTCCGGACTTGGGAGTCAGGGTGGGCACATGACGTGGGAAGGCACTTTCTGAGGAAAGTTGAGTTTTCTAGCTTATCAAGCCTTGGAGATTGCCCTTGAAGGCCTGGAGACTCCAGTCAATGCCTGATGGCTCTGAAAAATTTGCTCTCTGGGTGAGGGAGCAGACCCTGCAAAAAGTGCCGCTTCATCGAGGTTTTCAGACCCAGGCTGTGGCCAGCGGAAATTCCGTGGCCCTGCGGTCCAGGCAATGAGGGGCTCTGAGAGCAGCGGGGCGGGTCTGGGCACTGCAGGGCAGGGAGGTCTTCGTCTTCCTCAGCTGGCTGGAGAACAGAGCCTTGTTACCCGGATCCCCGCCTGGGTGGTACCAAGACCCTGACCAGTCACCCTTGCAGCCCAGACTAACTTCTTTCAACAGCCTCTGATGGTAATTACAGTAATCGAAGCTGCCATATATCTTTAGGCAATTATGACCCACAAAAAGCCCCGAGGGGACCCCCTGGGGAGGGAAGTTAAGAACCGTTTTCCAGCCTCAGGAAACTCGCTTGACTCACGTCTGAGCTCGCTCGGCTTGCTAAAAGAGAAGAGCTACGCCGCAGTCAACCAGCTTGTCTGTGACCCCAAGTCACCTTAACGTGGCTGGGTGGTGGAGTCGGAGGCATCGACCCTCAATGCCCTGGAATTTTCGCTTCCCTCCCTTCTGTGCCCCGCCCCAACCCAGCTCTCTTGGCTCTCCTCTGCCTGGATTGGGGAAGTCAGCCCTTAAACAAGGCCGAGCAGCAAGCCCAAGTGATGACAATCGTGCATCCTGACCGATGAGCCAGAAAAGGGTCATCCACCCTGAGTTCGTCTTCTCCAGAAATACGTGACCCTAGGCTCCAATCTGGATGGGAAGCCTGGGTAAGCGGGCCCGTCACTGCTTCCCCTTCGGGATCACCCTCAGTGCTGCCCCGAGAAGGGCAGCTGGGGCGACAGTGCTCCTGAGCCCTTAATAGGGGCCCCAAGCGACCAGAGGGAGGAGAACTTTGGAAGATCTGAGCTCCGCGTTCTCCGTTTCCACAGGGAGTGCTGTGCAGCAGAGCTGTTGGCTGCGCGGTCCAGGCGCGACCGTGAGTTGTTTGGGGAGTAGTGACAGGCCCCAGGGGGTGAAGGACTAGACCTACACTTGATTCACCCCAGCCCCTCCCTTTCCCAACACTAACTCCGCTCTTGCCCTGCGGGAGAGGGGGCGCCGAGGCGGTGGCCGCAACGCCGAACGCCTCCCCCGCCAGCCTTTGTCGCCGTCCGAATTCCCATGCTACTCTTTTTGACGGGTCACTGGTGGCTCTATAGGCAGGTGCTGCGGCGGGGTTGTAATTACCCGGGCTGAGCCGGGTCCTTACCGACCTCCCCCTGCCGGGTCCCCCGCACTCCCCCCTCCACCTGAGGAGGAGGAGGAGGAGGCCAGGGCCCGGAGTGCAAGCCCTCTCAGGCGCCTCGGGGTTCTCTCGCCTTGAGGCCTCCGCAGACAGCGCCCTCACCTCCCCAGCTCCGTTGGCTCAGCTTCCCACCGCTGCCTCTCCCGCCCCCAATCTGGGTGCTCCCGGAGCTGCTGTGGGGTTCCCACGAGGCCGGAGATAGCCTGGTCCCGGGTTGGAATGCCTTGGACCCGGAACGATGGGAAAATCAGGTGTTAATTGATGTTGACTGTATTTTTTTTTAATGATAATGTTAACACTTTTATAAAGATTCCCATTGTTTTTGGAAATGTGTCTTCGTCTGTAGCTTGATTCAGACACTTGTTGGACTCACGCCTGAGAGAAAATACGCACCCCTTCTTAGTGCCCTCTTCCCAAAGGCCGCCAGGCTTGGAGAGCCCAGGCAAAGTTCTCCTGCGTGGGTAGCAATCCCAGACAAATTAGAGCCAGTCAAAAAAACAAAAACAACTCCCCCCTTCTTCTAGCAGCAGAAAAAACGCAGAAGACGCCACCACCACGAAGTGGGTGAAGGGAAGAGGCCGGTGTTTCGACGGATAGGACTTGGTGGTAAAGGGGGAGAGGTGACTACCTCTGTCTACCCCCAACTAGAAAGCCACCAATTGGATATCTCTTACTCAGACCGGTTATTTCCCTCCCCCTCAACTTTTTTTTTTCCTGAAAGAAATAATTTCTCAAACTCGCAGCACTAAGCATTTTTTTCCATAGGTAAAAAGAAAGTTGGGCAATTACCACTACCCTTATTATCATTAATAATCTGAGTATTAGCATCACAATAATAATCCTAATAATAACAACCGCCGGGCTCAGCTCAGAGAAAGCGCGATTGCCTTCCAGCTGCCAACCCGGTTCCAGTCGTGTTTGTTTTTCTTCTTTTTCCCTTTTACATTTCAAGTTTGTCTCCTTGCGCGCTCACTAACAACTTTTTTTTCCCCCTGTTAAATGCAAGAGCAGAGGAGGGAGGCAGCCAAACTTTCGGCGGAGCAGAAAGGCAGCGGCGGGCCGAGCTGCTGCCCGGGCCTGCTGTAATCTTTTATTCCAAAATGGGTCTCGGCGATTAGAGGAGACCCAAATACATGTAGCGGTGCATGAATAATGCTTATTGTAGGAAGCTGACACTTGCTCAGGGAAAAAAAGTTTGGCTATAAAATCTCTTCATTATTTGCTTTTACTGCAGCTCCGATGCTAATCCCCTCAGAGGTCAGATTGCTTAGCATCTCTCTCCCCCTCTCCCCTTTCCTCCATCTCCCCCCCCCCCCTTGCGCTCCCTCTCACCATTTCCCCCTTTCCCCGTCTTTCAGGCCGCATTTTAGATATCCCTTGCAAAGTGTGTGGTGACCGCAGCTCCGGGAAGCACTACGGGGTCTACGCTTGCGACGGCTGCTCTGGATTCTTCAAGAGGAGCATTCGAAGGAATAGGACCTATGTCTGCAAGTCTGGAAACCAGGTACTACCCAGGGTTGAGCTTCGCGGCTCCCCTCTGCGGCATGCCCCCCACTAATTTCTGCTAAGGCTGCCTCTGAATTCCCTGACCTCGGTCGGGCCTCTTCCCTCCTCTGTCTCAACTTTGGGTGGCCCTTTGGCTCTGGAAAGGCCAGATTAAGTTAGGGAAGGCAAATGAGTTACAGGAGAGAGTCAGAACTCCCACGGTTTTGCTTGGTCACATTTTGACACCGAACAAGGCCCACACCCAGTCGGAAGGCCTGCCCAGACAACACAGGAAGCAGACAGAAGCCAGCAAGTGGCCCATTGGCCTGCCCACCCTTTGCATTCCCATTCTTAGCAGCAGTCAAGCTTAGTAGAGACCACTGAGCCAGGGCCACCTCCACCTTTAGGTAAGACTCCAGAGTGAACGCTGGCTACTCAAAAGACATGCAGCGGTGCCAGATGCTGGGTCCTCTTGGCTCTGCAGATGCAGGGCAGCTCTGGAAGTAGGCAGGTGTAAGGACTCAGAAAAGTGCAGGGTTGGCTAGAAGAGAAAGTTCAGAGGAAGTTAGGATCCTAATCAAATTGCCCTGCTTCTTCCTTTTCTGCTTACAGGATGAGCCTGCTGAGTTGCATTTCTGTCTGGCAGGGGCTGACCTATCTCACAGACACAGGGCAGTTAGGAAATGAGCTGAGCCCAACTATAGCTTCCAGCCAGAACTGACTCCATTCCCAGGTCAGAGACTCCTGTCAACCTAAGTGGTCAGCCTTCCGGCCCCACACGTGGCTCATCTTTACTTATAAGCCTCCCCTTCACTCCTCCCAGACTCCTAAGAGTCCGTTGGTCAGGAGGCATCCTCTGGCAACCAAAATGATAACAAAAACCACCCGCTAGTTAATGTATAGAACACAAGTCAACTCAGATAGTCATCTGGCACTAGTAAATTATTGTGAGTTCTTGTTGCTTTTATCCATTCCTTATAGATTTTGATTGTCAGCACACACACAAAAAGACATGTGCGGGTAGATAAGTTATTTTGACCTCTGCAACCCCTTTACCTGCTTTCTTGGGTTCTCAATGTCTAGCTCACCGGTATTACATTATATAATGAGATTGTGGCCTAGAAACTCCATGGGTTTGACATTCTGTAGAGTGCCAGGTGTCTACTTAGAATACTGTTGTTGTTGGTGGTGGTGGTGGTGGTGGTGGTGGTGGTGTTGGTGGTGGTGGTTGGGAGGCCTTGGTCTGTAGCCTAGGCTGGCTTGAAACTCACAGTCTTCTTTCAGCCTCAGGTGTGGGTCACCACGCCAGGCCACATTATCTTATATATCTTACACGTGTATCTAACAGACAGAATTGGGAAGTCTGAGGTGTTGTGCTTCCAAGGAGGTGGTCACCAATTCAAAGACATTTATATTGCAGTCCACGGTGATTGCAAAGAGGTGATAGCAAACCCATCAGGCCTGTGTCTTGGCAAAGGAATAAAGGTGTCAAGTTGAGGTTTCTACTCACTGGCTCTAGATCTTTTTGTACATTTGATGGGACCAAAAACCCACTTGAGAAGGTTTGCCTTTAAACGTTTATCAACATACTGGAGAAGGTATCATTCAAATTGGAGATTCAACTACATGTAATAATAAATCATTCGAAACTCTTTTTTTGGGGGGGGGGGTTCGAGACAGGGTTTCTCTGTATAGCCCTGGCTGTCCTGGAACTCACTTTGTAGACCAGGCTGGCCTCGAACTCAGAAATCCACCTGCCTCTGCCTCCCGAGTGCTGGGATTAAAGGCATGCGCCACCACGCCTGGCTCATTCGAAACTCTTTACACTGAGCTATTTTACTGCTGGCCAAAGATGCTGTGATGACTTCTAGGAACTAAAAATCCAAGTTCTTCTCTCGTTCTAAGACTAAGTAAACAATTTCTTATTAGCAGCACTGATGGCATTTAGAAGTCACTGTGAACCTCCATCTACCTTTACTTTAAACAAATTAACATCCTTTGCTTTGGGTTGGTTCAGTGTGTACGCATGCTGAGTATATGTGGTGAGTTACATCCCCAGCGGAGGCAATGGACTTTTTAATTGGTGAAGAAAATTAGATGAGTTGTTCTTGTGTGTAAATCTCCTCATGGATATTTCAAGAAGTAAATATACTCATTCCAACTACAGTGTTTATGAATATGTAAAATTGTGAGGCAAAATTTAAAAAAGTATATAAAGTGTATAAAGTACTTGTGCAGAAGGCTAGGAATTTCACTCAGTGCTCCCAGCCCTGGGTTCCATCTGAAGTGCTTCAAAACAAAACATATAGATATTATGTATCTATATACATGTCCCCTCAGTAATGACACTGACACACACAAACATTAAAAAGAAACACTATCTGAGCTGGCTGTGGTGGCCAGGAGAAGCAGGAGGATCACAGGTTTAAGGCCAGCCTAAGCTACACAGGAAATTTCAGATCATCCTGAACTATAGAGCAGGAAGACTGTTGCCAAACCCCATGATCTGGGGGTACAGCTCAATGGTAGACATAGGCCCTGCCCTGCATTCAAAACCAGCGCCAATAACTAAACAGGGGAGGAAGAAGCCTTACCTCTTATGTTTGTTTGTCGGTTTGTTGGTTTTGTTGCTGTTGTCTGTATTTTGAGACAGGGTCTCACTCGGTAGCCCTGGCCGCCCTGGTCTCACCAAAATCTGTCTCTGTCCCCCTAGGTGCTAGAATTTAAGTTGTGCACCACCACTCCCAGCTAAATCGTCTTCTTATAGACTCCCCTCCCCCACACATATACAATTACATAAGACATTTGTTTGCTCGTCCCTGTCAGAAAAATATTTGTAAAGCAGCAACTGTTTTCCCCCATTATCTGGTTGATTCTTCACTCTAACTCACCCTCTTCTCTGGTTCTGTCTCCCGCATCTTCCTGAGTTTTCCTCTGCCTTCAGTTCCGCCCTCCCCACACTCTATCTGCAGGCCTTTCCCACATTCCAGGGATGGCTGTTCCCCGTAGATCTAGGCTGAGACCAGTCCTTAGTACCTCAGGGTTGTCTCTGCTTTGTGGTTGGGCAAGGATGGCTTAACTACAAAAGGGAAGGACGTAGAGGTGCGAAGAGTAAGTGGTGTTTAGCTATCAGATCAACGGGCTCATTCGGGCTCACTCGGGCTCACTCAGAGGAGAGTAACAGGCTAGCTTCTGGCTGAGATCCGGACCAGGTCGCTGTCTTCGGTCCTGAAAAAACGTCATCTGCGCGTTCTACCGTTTACTTGAGCTTCTTCTCTTGGCCCGAGGATAACTCAAGAATTAGAAAAAACTGGCCGGGCGGTGGTGGCGCACGCCTTTAATCCCAGCACTCGGGAGGCCGAGGCAGGCAGATTTCTGAGTTCGAGGCCAGCCTGGTCTACAAAGTGAGTTCCAGGACAGCCAGGGCTACACAGAGAAACCCTGTCTGGGGAAAAAAAAAAGAATTAGAAAAAACTTTTCTCTTTGTCCAATAACCAGAGGACTGATCTTCTTGTCTCATCCCTGGGACTCCCAGACCTTCACTTACCTGGTAGTTCCCAAGGTCCTCCCAGGTCACTGGGTCCGGACATCTGCCCTGAGTTGGGGGCTGGCCAGAGTCCCCACGCTGGGCCTCACACCCCAGGATAGCTCTGGTCCCCACCTAAGGGCTATGGGGGCTCTGACTGCCTTCGGTCTGTTTCAGGGAGGATGCCCCGTAGACAAGACACACAGAAACCAATGCAGGGCGTGTCGACTGAAGAAGTGTTTGGAAGTCAACATGAACAAAGATGGTAATCAGTACATGCTTTTATTCTTCTAATTTTGATTGGGTAGTAAGTAAATTATATGTACAGAAAATAGATGGCACTCCTATGCATGTAAATCATTTCCCCCAACAGAACTCTCCT
This sequence comes from Mus minutoides, assembly GCA_902729485.2. Lineage (NCBI taxonomy): Eukaryota > Metazoa > Chordata > Mammalia > Rodentia > Muridae > Mus > Mus minutoides. Next base: position 52,837 of record LR749773.1, read on the forward strand.
CTCCAGATGCTGGGGACTGGCCTCAGGCTGTGAGTTGTAGCCTCTCTGCAAGCAGTCCCCAGCCGACCCCACAGTATTCCAGGAAGCCCCATACCCACACTGGAAACGCACACTCACCAAGGCAGTGCTTGAGGGCAGGAATCCCACGTCCAGCTGCATATTTCCTGCTTAAGATCTTAACCCTGTTTCTCACCTCTTCTTGCAGTCTTTTGTAACCTCCCTAAGATCTCATGATCAAGTCTTTATGGAATTCTCCAAGCACAGAGAGAAGAAAATGGGAGATTTTAGGTCCTCGTTGGCAAATTCAGAATAGCCATTGAGTTGACCCAAAGCTTTCCAAGAGCCTTTTCGGTGGACCAGAAGGGGGGGGGAGGGTAGCTAAAGGGGAAGGGTGACATACAGGGGTGTCGCCCACATCCCGAGGCCCAAATTCAAACCAGACCTGGGTCCTAAATCAGGATTTAGATAAGGCTTCAAGCTGTGTTTCCCAGCCCTCCTCAGGTCTGGGCTTTGCAAGGATATCCCTGGGCCTAGGAGAAGGTAAAGGAGAGCCTGGGGGTCGCTGTGGAGAGAGCCTTGCGGTGGGGGCTGCCTGTCTGGAATGCCCTCTCTCTGACTGCTCAGGAAGCAGGAGGGAGCATCCCAACCTGTTGAACTTGTGTATTGACAACTTGTCGTGCTCTGCGGGTGGAAGATTGCCCTGAATTCATTTGTTTGTTTAAACTGTTGGTGGTAATTGTAACGTCTCTCACGCTTGTTCGGCATGCTCGTTCGAGACAGCTCCCATCCCCTGTCCCATCCCCCAGCGTTCCTTGGGCTCAAGTCTTTTCTTTTGGGGCCTTGGAGGCCAAAGCCACGTGTGTGTGTGTGTGTGTGTGTGTGTGTGTGTGAGAGAGAGAGAGAGAGAGAGAGAGAGAGAGAGAGAGAGACCTGGAGGTGTGGCGGGGGAGTCCATCTCTGCGACCCTGATTACGTGTGATCCTCCCTTTCTTGATAGTGGAAGCGAGAGCACCTTGTTTTTTCAGAGCACCTTGTTATTTCGGAGACCCTGAGGGTCCTTGGTTTCCCTGAGATCCCTGGGTGGGAAGGACCGCTGAGCATTTCCCTCACTCTTGTCCATCTCAGATCCCTGCTTCCCACCCGTGCTGGGAAAACGTGCCCAAGTGCCCTGCAACACGTGCTTTCTCTCTTCTTCACCTCTGCCCCCTTAGTAACCTTGCGGGTCCATAAGTGACGATGGAGCCGCAGCCCGCTGCATCCAAGTGTCACCGTGCCTTTAATCCTAGGCATGTGTCCATCTGTTTGTCTTTGTAGCCGTGCAGCACGAGCGGGGTCCTCGGACGTCCACCATCCGCAAACAGGTGGCTCTCTACTTCCGTGGGCACAAGGAAGACAATGGGGCCGCGGCGCACTTCCCCTCCGCGGCGCTGCCAGCCCCCGCTTTCTTCACAGCGGTCACGCAGCTGGAGCCGCACGGTCTGGAGTTGGCCGCTGTGTCTGCCACTCCTGAACGGCAGACTCTCGTGAGCCTGGCTCAGCCCACGCCCAAGGTTAGTAGCTTTGCTGGGTCCAAAGGGCAAAGGGAGAGGGAGGCCACGCTCAGTTCTGAGCTGAGAAAGATGAAGGAATTCCCAGATGCTCCCTCTGAGTCTCTTGCTCCTTATAGTGAGCCAAAGATGCTGATGTTTAACCTACAGTAGACCACCCTCTGGGCGCTACAAACGCACACTCCTGGGGATGGGGTGAGTGCGGGGGTGGGGAGCCAGAAACCTGCACCTTTATGGAGCGCTAAATCGGTTGGTGAGTGGAGCTGTCTAATCCAGCGTGCAGCCTCAGGTGCTCCCAGGGTCCAGAACTAACTAGAACAGAAGTTGGCTCCACTTGGAGAAGGAGCTTCCTGAGATGCCCCGGGATCTATAATCTTGGACGATTTCAGCGCAAGAGAGAAAATGTAGAAATCACTGTTTAAAAGACTGTATTCTTTGTTCTGCCCTTACCCACAATAAACAACTCCCAGGGTTCGTCCTGCCGACAGGGTCACAGCCTGACTGACCTGGGAAGGCTGCCACCTAGGGATTGCACTTCAGGCCTCGAGTTGATTTCTCCCATGGCACCCACTGAAGGGGAAGAACCTAGGATTTCCCCCCAGAGGAGGCCAGCTGCAGCCTCACACTGCAGGGAAGCCAAACACCTGGGCACATACACACGCACAATATTTAATATTGCTTTCTTACCCTTGATGTGTATAATAAGCTCTGGAAAGTAGTGTTATGAATATGTTGTCAGTTATGAATGGGAATGCTCTGTGAATGATTAAGATGTCTAATTGAAATATTTCCATAATATACTAATCCTTTCTAAAAATACTCATATGCATATTTGTGTTTGGGATGCCTATTAATTTATACTTTTTTCTCATCTATTTTTATTTACACAAATGCAAGCAGTTCTTGTCTAAATTGGGAGCTAGGCCTGGAAGTTGGCTCAGCCCAAGAAAATTTTTATTGCAGGGGACAGAATAGCCAGACACCCCTTTGGAAGACAGAAGCCCCCAGAGAAAGCAAACGTACTTCCCCCAATAGACAACATTTCTCAAATTCTGTAGATAGAGATGTTTGAAGGCAACTGAGTGTTTAACCAGAGCAGCTCAGCCTCAGTTTCACCAATGCATTGAAATGTCAGCTGTTTTGGGGAAGCTGGGGTTCCCTCACTTGCAGTATTTGTCTTTCTTCCTCCTCTCAGTATCCCCATGAAGTGAATGGGACCCCAATGTATCTCTACGAAGTGGCCACAGAGTCCGTATGTGAATCAGCTGCCAGGCTTCTCTTTATGAGCATCAAGTGGGCAAAGAGTGTGCCAGCCTTTTCCACTTTGTCTTTGCAAGATCAGGTACGACCAACAGGGTACTAAGGGGTGCGAAACGAAGCAAGGGTGCTCGGCCTTGTGGGCTGGCCATCACCTGCATGTACCAGCAAGGCAAGCATGCTTTCGGAACCACAAGGAAGCCACTTATCTTTAACAGCATCATTCTAGAGTTCCAACATATCTATGGAATAATTAGTTAGAAATGTAACTACGCCCAGCAGTGGTGGCAGACACCTTCAATTCCAGCACTTGGGAAGCAGAGGCAGAGTTCCAGGCCAGCCTGGTCTACAGAGCAAGTTCCAGGACAGCCAGAGTTACACAGAGAAACTCTTGTCTTGAAAACAGAAAGTGTAACTACATTATTTCAGGGTAGCTGGATGTGCTCTAGGTAAAACACATACAGAAGCACATTATATCTTTTTTACAGTTTCATTGAGACATCAAATTTAAAATCTTAGTGTTCCCTAACACTGGTGACGAGCCAGGCTCGGCCTCACTCAGGAGGCTGAGGCAGGAGAACCTTGAGTTTGCAGCCAGCTTGAGCTACAAGGAAAACCATTGATACAATGTTTTCTTACAAACACTCAAGCTGAGAGGAGTAGAAGGTGGCAAGGGTACTTCCTCCCTGGTGAGAGTTTGTATCTTCAACTGTTTACTCTCCACTGTGATGTGTACCCTGTAGAACCAAGAGGTGCTGTGCACCTGCCTTGTTGACTAGTCTCTCATTTGGTTTGTTCCTGTTGGTCTGTTTGGAGGCCTTGCTGGAGATCGACTCCAGGGCCTGGTGTGTGAGAGAATCGTGATATTGCTGGATGACACTCCTGTTTTCTTTCTTGACTCTGTCACTACTTTTAGAGCTTTTGGAAACAAAACAAAACAAAACAAAACAATTTTACATAATTCTTTAGTTATAAACGATGTTCAAAAGCAAGAAGATTATGTACAGGAAAACCTTACATTTTAGCAAATCCCACACATTTGTTGTTGGGAATATAAAAATATTAAAAATGTCATTATGACATAATTACATTTCTTTTTTCTGTTGTTGTTGTTGGTGGTGGTGAGATAAGCTTTCTCTCTGTAACCCTGGCTGTTCTGAAACTTGATTTGTAGACCAGGCTAGCCTTGAACTCAAAAGAGATTCACCTGCTTCTGCCTTCCAAGGGCTGGATTAAAGGTGTTTGCCACCACCACCTGGCCATAATTATTTCTAACTAATGACTCCATAGATAGATACGTCTTTGTCAATGTATTTTTTAATCTTAAGAGAAGGAAAGAGGGGCTGGAGAGATGGTCTAGTGGTTAGGAGCACTGGCTGTTCTCCAAGAGGACCTGGAGTCAGTTCCCAGCACCTACAAGGCAGCTCACATCTGTCCATAACTCCAGTTTCAGGGGATCTGACGCCCTCACACAGATGTGCATATAGACAAAACACCAGTGCACATAAAATAAAAATAAATTGTTTATTTTTTTTAAAGAGGAAGAATCAGGGCAACCACAATTGCAGGCTCTTGAGAGCACTCACAGAAATTTAGTGACAGTCCTTTCTTCAAAGGCTAATACTTTCTTCTCCTCCTCCTCCTCCTCCTCCTCCTCCCTCCCCTCGGCAAGCCTGGACTTTGCACATGCTCAGTGGGTGCTCAGCGAATGCTCTGCCACTGTTACACATGGATCCCTAATACAGAGTTCTTAAAGCAGAGGGTTTAGCTTGTTTCACAGCTAACTAATCATAAGTGCATCCTTCCAGATGTGTCTTTAAGGAGAGCAAACGATGTGCTGAACACATGTGATCCTAGTGTGAGATATGACCACAATCATTGTTTACCTCTAACTTAAAAATGTTTCCTGTATTCAATGCAGTAAAAACCTTAAAAAGCATTTAAAAATTAAGCATTTTAGTCCAATTGTGACTGTGTCATGAGTCTTGGCTTTCAGAAGTAAATACATTATTTTACGTAAGTCATCCAGCATTGGCTAGGGTTTTGACAGATTTCTAAACATGGAGAATTGTTTTCAAGGCTGTAGGTCCTATCTTTGACCAGATTTACTGGTTACATTTATTCTTTTGCTTCCCTCCGAGAGAGAGAGAGAGAGAGAGAGAGAGAGAGAGAGAGAGAGAGCACGCACACATGTATGTATAAATTGGCTACTTTTTCTGAAAACAAGAATTTGTAGACTCTAATCCTAATAAAATTCACTTTTTGTCTGCCACTTAGCCTTTGGCTAGAAACCCTTCGATGATAAGCAAACTACAGTGAAGTGGAATTCAGGATATTCATTTGGAAAAGGAGCCCAATTTTCATTTTAAATATTCAGTAGCACATTTTATTAGGATGAAGATGGCGGGCACCTTGATGCTGTCCACTTATGAGTCTCAGAAAAATCAGGCAGGGAGAGGAGGTAAACTCAGCAAAACCCGATTAACATAATTACACCCTGATTTTCCCTCCCCTCCTGGGAATTAGTGAATTCTCCCTCTCAGGCTCCCAGCCCCCTCAACTCTCCAAGAGGATGGGAACCCTGACCTAGGAGCTCAGCCAGCCTTCAGTGTTTCACACCAGAGCCGTCTACCTGCTCAGCAGCTGCTAGTTTCTGGGTGGCCAGCAGGTAGAAGCAAGGACGTGAGGGGAATGAACTTTGATGAGCTGGAGAGGTTGACTCTGAAATGCCTGTGTGTATCTATAAGCACCACTTTAAAAAGCAAAATGTGGGCGATAAGGGGTAAATAGATTATTTGGGGGGAAAAATGTACCAAGACAGGCATTTAAAACACTTTAACGGAAATTTACATATGGAAATTGTTTATAAATTTATAAATTACATGCTATATTATATTATACATCTATTGTATGACAGCTGATGCTTTTGGAAGACGCGTGGAGAGAACTGTTTGTTCTAGGAATAGCACAATGGGCCATTCCGGTTGATGCTAACACTCTACTGGCTGTATCTGGTAAGAATTGCACAATTTAATGACTTTGTTGTAGAAATTACCATAAAAATACATTACTGAAAAAAGAACAACATGTAAAGAATAACAAATTCCCGCAGAACAATAGAGTCTACCTGTCATTTATAAATCTATATTTAAATGCAAATAATGTTGTTTCGTTGTATTCATGACTGCTTGCATTGTTATTTAAATGCAAATTACTGTGTTTGTTATCATCCAAGAGAAGATTTTATATTAACTTTCATACAATATAGCCAGTTTACATGGAACCAGATATCTCGGAGTGACAATTGGATAGATATTGATATGCAGGATTTTGTCAAAAATCAATATTAAAACATGAAAATGCCTCCATAGTAGAGGATTTATCCCAGATTTCAATTCTAGGCATGAATACTGACAACACAGACTCCCAGAAGCTGAACAAGATCATATCTGAAATACAGGCTTTGCAGGAGGTGGTGGCTCGGTTCAGACAGCTCCGATTAGACGCCACTGAATTCGCCTGTCTGAAATGTATTGTCACTTTCAAAGCTGGTAAGCAGGCACACACCCCTATCTCTTGCCACCCTATTAATGCAGCTACTTCAAAGTCTAGCTCTAGACTGACCTATGGGGTAGGGGGCCGAGGTGAGGTGGTGTTTTCACAGAAGTGACATTCCGAGGTTGGGGACTTGCTTGCTCGGTCAGCACCCGTCCAGTGTGCCCGCAGTACTCCCTGTGCTGTCCTATCTCACAGTTTTCTGGTCTCCATTTCTAGTTCCTACACACAGTGGTTCTGAACTGAGAAGTTTCCGGAATGCTGCTGCCATTGCAGCTCTCCAAGACGAGGCTCAGCTAACTCTCAACAGCTACATTCATACCAGGTGACCGCTATTTGCTGGGAACGTGTACTTAAGAAAATTGCCTCCATTGTGAGCCCTCCAGCAGGCTGTAAGAAGCCAGTTCAAACGTCCTGGCTAATTATCCTGTTGCCAGCCAGTTAACTGAGTTAGAATCCATGTACTCACCTGTCTCTAGAGGGGAGGGTGAGAAGGGCAAATTGAATTAGGTGGTGTGTGTGTGTGTGTGTGTGTGTGTGTGTGTGTGTAGCGCATTGCTGGACACAGTACGCTGTCTGTGCTGGCTGAACAAGCTGACCAACCAAGAGGATGCATTTGTGCATTTGTGAGTCTGGGCATGGAGAAAGTCAAAAGGCATTGCAGTCTGAAACACAGTTAGAAAAGGCACGGATTGGGGCTGGAGAGATGGATCAGTGGTTAAGAGCGCCGACTGCTCTTCCAAAGGTCCAGAGTTCAAATCCCAGCAACCACATGGTGGCTCACAACCATCCATAACGAAATCTGATGCCTTCTTCTGGAGTATCTGAGGACAGCTACAGTGTACTTACATATAATAAATAAGTAAATCTTAAAAAAAAAAAAAAAGAAAGAAAAGGCATGGATCATCCCTTAGACAGGAGCGCTCCTTCATAGGCCAACCCCAAGTTCAAGGAGCACAGAGCTTTCGGCTGTCTTTGCTCCAGTCATGACTGTTGCTTCCTTTTAGTGGTTGGTGTCTGCTGAGTTATCTAGGGTCCCAGCACCCACAACTTTACCTCCGTCTAAGCAGGGCCCTCTAACTGATGCAGGATATTGGTAGAAACTCTCCAACTTGGAAGATCAACAAAGTTCCCCCAGCCCAGCACCAGTGTGGTCTTTATGAATCTATTTCGAGGCACAAAAAAGGGAAGGCTTGGGGGCTGGTGAGATGGCTCAGTGGTTAAGAGCGCTGACTGCTCTTCCGAAGGTCCAGAGTTCAAATCCCAGCAACCACATGGTGGCTCACAACCATCTATAATGAAATCTTCTGGAGTGTCTGAAGACAGCTACAGTGTACTTACAAATAATAAATAAATCTTTAAAAAAAAAAAAAAAGAGAGAAGGCTTTAAAAAGAATAGTGAGACCTGCTTAGCTTCCTAAGCTGGGAGTGTGGTGGATCTGAGGTTGGAGTAGAACCAAGACTAAGAGATAATGTTGATCATCTCAACAGTAGCCGCAGATACCTCGGTGAAAGTAAATGTATGGGCAAAGGCCTCCCTCACTAAGGGGTGGGAGAAGTCCCAAGTCAGCAGTATCCATTTAGATGCCAGGACATCCCTATTCATGTCATATATCACCCTTTCAATGTTGAGGGAATAAAATTGTACTGCATTTTTTAAACAAACAAAAAACACTGAAATGACCTGGCTTGGTAGCTTATGTATGAATGCTTTCCCACAGTAAAGTGCCATAGCTGGAGATGTAAAATCCACTTTGAACTATAGAATATAAATCGGAAGCACTTAATTTTTGTAATTCAGAATTACAAAATGGAACAGCACCCAATCTGAGTGTGTTTCTTCCATTAAGCTCTGACTCGTCTATCACAACTAACCTCTGACTCTGTGAGCTGGGAGTATATTCAGAACACTGAATGGAGAACATGGAATTCAGTAACTGGTTCAGCCCGGCCTTTGCTAGATAGTCACTGTGCACAAGTGGGGTGATGTAAATTATCACCAAGGTCAAGAGACTGCCCTTCCCGTTGTGTGAAGTGGACAGAAACACCACCTTCAGTTCATACAGGAGAAGGGAGAGGGGGAAGAATGGGAGAGAGAAATTCTTGTTGGCAAAGTTTAAAAGCAGACCCTGAAAGGTTGGCTAATGGAGAGGACACGTGAGAGGGGCTTCTTGTGGTGGAGGGATTTCAGTAAGGAAGTGTGGGTGCAGCCCTGGGGGCGGGGAGCGGCCAGAGGTGGTGTGTGAGGTGCTGAGGACCTTGGAGACAGCTTAGTACTCCAGGAGCTGCTGGTAGGGTGGCCTGGGAGAATCCCACCTCCCCTGCTTATCACTGTCTAACCCTGGAACTGGAGTTATAGACAGGTGTGAGCTGCCATGTGGGTGGTGGGGATTGAACCTGGGTCCTCTGGAAGAGCAGCCAGTGCTCTTAACCACTGAGCCATCATCTCTCCAGCCTCCCCCCACAGTCTCTTATTTTCTACAGTTTGACCAGTTGTGTGGGTCTCTGCAGTAAGTATTATCTACTGATCTCCTGGAAAAAAGCAGCTCCCTGGTGAGGGCTGAGAGCTACACTAACTATGGGTAAATGGATAAAAATTAGGAGAGCAGTTTGATAGTGTTCATTTATCAACATAATACCGGAGGCTCTTCTCTAAGGTGTATGACCACCTCAGTGACAGGTTCTTAGCCCAGTTAACACAGTACCGGGCATGAGTTCATCTTGGAGCGGCCCTTAAATCCACTACAAAATAATCTTGAGCAACCAGACAACGGACACACGCATTGTTTTGTTCCTAGATACTCTCCTGCCTGTACAGTAAACTGTTCTTGTTGACTGAGTGGCCAGCTCTTTCCTAGCTAGAGAGTGAGAGGAGTGGAAGGGATGAGCAGCTGATCCACTTGCCAGACAGTCAGGAGCTAACACTTGGCTTGGGTGTGGCTCTATGACAAGAGTGCTTGATTGCTGGGCACACACAAGGCTCCGGGTTCATTCCAGCGCAAGCACAAGGCAGTTAGTTGGCTGTCTGTGGTTTCTGCATTCTCCCAGATCCATCTTTCTCAGAACATGTTGCTTTCTGCAGCAGCTTCTCACAGTGGGGAAGGTTTGGTGTATTGGGCAAATGCCACAAACATAGTAGACACTCTAGGCATCCCCGCTACCTCACCTGAGCCCAATCCTGGAGAGAGAAACAGAACCTCAGAAGAGAGAAATGACCAAAACTAAAGGGAAGCCTAACAGATCGCTCAGCCAACAGAGCAAATGGTGAAACTTAGCTGTTTTGCTTTTCTGTTTGTTAATGAGGTTGTTTGGTATTTTTGCTTAGTTGAGTTTTGTTGTTGTTATTGTTTTGTTATTGCTGTCTGGTTGAGGATCTCATTCTATAAGCCGGGCCGACCTGGATTCACTATTACTGTATATAGTCCAGGCTAGTTTTAAACTCATGGCAACCGTTCTGTCTCGGCTTCCCAGGTTCTAGGGTTACCCATAACCCATGCCTGACTCCAAACCATTGGCTGGAGTGGGATCAGGGTTTGAGAGGTGGGACACGGCATCCACAGACAGTGGGGAAATGAACGTGCACATCTAAGTGCAAATGTATGTTGAACATCAAGTAAGGACATTGTTAAGCAATTTTTCCCATCTTTAATTATATGCCAATTTCATTGACATGAAAGTTGGGTGGCACTGCCACCCAACAGAACTTAGTCTTTAATTTGCAGTGTAATAAGGATGGAATTATTCCTGAGAGTGACAAAGTATAATGCCTGAATGATAATTTAGAGAATTGCTTAGAAAAAGAAGCCATTTTATTTGAGAGAAATCGTCTGCTCAAGAGTGTTGAGAATTTAAAAATATGAATTCCACTGCCAACTTCATAATCAATCTTATGGTCATTCCCTACAGTGATAGCATTGTGTTTATTATGTGGCTAAAATTAGCATCAGGTGTCTTAAGGCTGATTTTTCTAGAAATAAATATGTACTCCCTTTGCTAACATTGAGATAGATAGAAAGGTATTGATAGATGATGGATGGATGAATGGATGGATGGATGGATGGATAATGGGGGGGATGGATGGATGGATGATGGGTGGGTAGATGGATGGATGGATGATGGGTGGGTAGATGGATGGATGGTGGATGGATGGATGGATAGATGATGGGTAGGTGAGTGGATGGATGGATAGATGGATAGATGATGGGTGGGTGAGTGGATGGATGGATAGATGGATAGATGATGGGTAGGTGAGTGGATGGATGGATAGATGGATAGATGATGGGTAGGTGAGCTGGTAGATGGTTGGATAGATTGAGTGAGCAAGCAAACAAGCATGTGATTTGGAGGATTCCAGTAGTCATCCTGTGAAACGGGGACAGAGGCACCTGTCCTGAAGTCTGCTGTGGGGACAATATGTTTCTGAAGAGGCCCAGGTCAGGCAGTTCCCTGGGAGATGATGTGTGTTCAAGTCTAAGCTGTGAATGGCCGTTTGTGTGTGGCTCTGACATCAATTTCTTGCCTTCTTCTATTGCAGATACCCCACCCAACCCTGCCGATTCGGGAAACTCCTGTTGCTTTTACCAGCTTTACGGTCAATTAGCCCATCCACCATAGAAGAGGTGTTTTTCAAAAAAACCATTGGCAATGTGCCGATTACGAGACTACTTTCAGATATGTACAAATCCAGTGACATCTAAGGGCTCCAGTACCCACTTTTCCAAGATGGGGCAGTATTAGATGGACATTTACCATGCAGGTCAAGCCTCAAATAAAAAGACTTTCTGGAAGGAAAAACTTGGGAGGGAGTGGCCTTCAGGAAAATAATGCCAACGGACTCAAAACAACAGCTATGACCTGCTGTCCTCCTGAAACAGGACAGCTGGAAAGGCCAGGTGGTTACGACAGTTACTGTTGCCATGTCCCGGGATGGGGTGAACTGGGCTCGCCAGCACAGGCTGAGCCAGGCGTTCTGCCTCTGACCTGGAAGATCCCGCTGAGTCATTCAAAGCTGAAAGACAAGCCATGCTTTCTTCTCCTTTGTAGCACATAAAGTCAGTTGATCAACAGTAGCTTTTTGTGTGACACCATCATATACTGCAGCCTTCAGGACTCGGTTGGGTTGGAACATGTACTTAAAAAATAATGCTTAGGTTTTAAATCAAAAGTATTATCAAACGTTTTCCTTCTATCATAATACTTCATTAAGTGGCCTTCAGAACCAAGCGAGTAAGCGGAAACATAGCTTATGCTGTGTGATTTTTTTCTCTCCTCCTCCCCTTTCTGTTTTTTTTCTTTTCTTTTTTCTCCTCTCCTCTCCTCTCCTCTCCTCTCCTCTCCTCTCCTCTCCTCTCCTCTCCTCTCCTCTTCTCATACCGAAGGCCAGGCAACCTCGTTAAAGGAGCTGACGACAAGGGCACTTCTCAGCAAGACTTCAGGGTGAGCAGCATGGAGAGACAGAGCAGCTCTACAGAAAGAACCTCCGTCCAGGGAGGAGGAGTCCAGACAGCAAAACCAAATGATGTGGAGCCAGGAGACTGGGTGAGGTGGTCGCTGTCCCATCGTCAAAGTGCTGAAACCAAAGGCCATAGGGTCAGCGAGTCACACAAGACAGTGAACAGGGACACAAGCCAGAAAGAACTTCAAGGAGATTCGTGCTAAACAGATTCCTGAACATTCCATTGCTAACAGCCTGAGACTCTTGGATGCCTTTCAGAAAATTATGGTTTCTAATAAAGCCTCAAATGCATACACCCCCCACACACACACACACACCATCCTATACTCTTAAGCTGCTCCTTGGGTATGAATCTATACTTATGGAAATATAGAAACAAACAGTTTTAAATAGCTGCTTTACTTTTCACGTTTTGATTTATTAGGTACTAGCCTGAGGGGGGAAATTCAGCACTGGCCTAGCATAGGATGAGTCAAACTTCTCTTGTACAAAGTGAATTAACTGATTTGTGAAGTTAAAAGGTTGTACTCATTGTATTTACAAAGAATAAAAATATATTGAATTTAAATAAACACTGCCTGATTCTTTCCAACTTCTCTGGCTTGCTAGACCCCATCAGTTACAAGCTGGTGAAAAAAAAAACAAAAACAAAAAAACCAAAAAACCAAAACAACTCAGAGCCCTCCAGCACAGAGCAGAAACTGAGCAACAAAGGAAATGCCCTTTCTACAGTGAATCCCATTTGTAAAATGGCGAATGAAGAAATAAAATATAAGATCCCGTTCTCTATGGCTCTCAGATGTCATTGCATCTGTTAGGAAGATTGCTGCATGAGGAAGACCAAGGCTGGCAAACAGCCTGCCTTTTACTGAGTTTCCAGACTCCAGTCCTGACCAGGAGTTTGCAATCACTGTACTGGTGAGTGGTGTGGGGAGGGCACCACAAGAGGCCATGCAGCCGTCCCCAGGTTCCCAGGAGCACTGAGGGAAGTCCCCACTGCAGCACAGGGAACAGTGTGGAGTTGGAGGTGGCAGACCAAGCAAGAGCCGGTTTGCCTCTGTTCTAGTCTGAAATGGCCTTGCAGATAGGATGCACAGAAGTTCAACCATGCACACCTGTGGCTGACTCTACAGAGAATGGGAAGTCCACCTTGCTCTGGCGGCACAGTAAGAGTCATCGTTGTGCACATGGCTCTGGGTTCTACACTCAGGACCATACACGAGCAAAAGGTACTCAACTAAGTATGCAAGAGCATCCCTCCAGCTCTGCATTTCACAACTTAAGTGTCTATCAACAGAGAATGGACATACTGTGGCAAATAGAGAGTGACTAGATCCTTATGTTTCAGTGAGGGTAAATCAGACTTATAGAGGAGGGAAAATTAATTGCCTGGGATATATGTGACCTGGTGCCATTTATATAGTTTTGCATCCTACAGACCAGATACTCTTTGCAAGCGTTTAAATGTTCCAGTGAACATTTAATGCAATCTTGGATGATATAAATGCTTATCCTCATTGTAGGCAGAGGTCAGATCTGGGAAACGGTATGATTGGTAAGGGGTAACAAGAAGGCTTTCTTGTGTGATGGTTTAGTTATTAAAAACAAAGATGAGGGCTGGTGAGATGGCTCAGCGGGTTAGAGCACCCGACTGCTCTTCTGAAGGTGATGAGTTCAAATCCCAGCAACCACATGGTGGCTTACAACCACCTGTAATGAGATCTGATGCCCTCCTCTGGTGCATCTGAAGTCAGCTACAGCATACTTATGAATAATAATAAATGAATCCTTGGACCAGAGAGAGCAGGGACCGAGCAAGTGGGACCGACCAGAGCGAGCGGGCCCGACTGGAGTGAGTGGGGCAGACCAGAGCAAGCAGTGTTGACTGGAACGAGGGAAAAAAAAAAACAAAGATGAAAAGCACCTGTGAGATCAAAGGCTAGAACTGATAATACTAGCTGGTGGGTCCCGGGATGTTTATCCACATTTAGTCCAGTTTTGCTTCATTGCTGTAGGGTAGAAATTTCCAAAGCACAAATAAATCAAATTACACCTCTGTCATTTGGTGTAAGTAATATATCTGGAGGAAAAAAAAAAAAAAAAAACGCAACTTCCCAGATTTAGAAAGCCCATCTGTCAAACGAGAGTACTGCATTGATTTGATTGGGGTTGTTGTTGTTGTTGTTGTTGTTTGTTTTTTTGTTTGTTTGTTTCAGACAAGGCCTTGCTGTGTAGCCCTGGCTAGCCTCAAATGCCCAATCCTCCTGTTGTAGCATCCCCAGTACTGTGTTTGCAGACATGTGCCTCCATCCACCAAAAGCATGGAGAGGGTGGAGTCTGGGGCTGAGTTCATAGAGTGCCACCGTGTGTGTGAAGCCCTTGGTCTGGTCCCCAGCATTGCATAAGCCAGAAGCAGTACAGCGCATGGGTAACCTCGGCATTGGGGAGGTCATTCTTGACACATAGCAGACTAGAGGCTTGCCTGGGCTATGTGAGAAAACTGTTTCAGAGGGGAAACAAGTATGTGTCTTAGTTAGGGTTTTATTGCTGTGAAGAGACACCATGACCAAGGAAACTCTTATACGTGACAACATTTAATTGGTTCTGACTTACAGCTTCAGAGGTTCAGTCCATTATCACCATGGTGGGAAGCATGGCAGCATCCAGGCAGACGTGATGCTGGAGAAGGAGCTGAGAGTTCTGCATCTTAATCTCAAGGCACCCCGGCAGAGACTGTCTCTTCCTGGGCACTGGGTGGAGCATGAGCACAGGACCTCAAAGCCCACCCCCACAGTGACACACTTCCTCCAACAAGGCCACACCTCCTAATAGTGGGCCAAGCATTCCAACATATGAATGGGTGGGAACTAAACCTATTTAAACCACCACAGTATGTAAAGAAGCTCACTCTCCCATCTTGAGGCTGGGTCTTGCAGATACTCTTCTCTGTTAACTGATGTTTTGGTTTGTTTGCAAAAGTTGCGAGCCTGGTTTGATTCTCGTTTGTAAGAGCAGAGATGACCAAGCAAAGACAATCCAGTGAGGGCCTGTGTTCTGTGGCTTGTCACACCAATTTCACTCCCCTTTAATGTTACTTGAGAATACTTAGGTAGATTCAGAGAGATTACAGTTGTACTTGGTATTATTATGGGTTAGTTACCCATCACCCCACCTGGGAGGGAACTCCTCCCCTGAGGTTAGAGTTGACCACAGGCCTAGCTCTGGGCAGTGAAAAGTAACCTGGCTCGAGATTCTCAAATGATTTCATTGATAGCTCAAGGTTTTTAATCTACTTTAGGATCCCATGAATTGAACCCATTAGCCAGAGACATTCTCCGTGGTTGCCTTCCTCGATCTCCTTTCCTTTGTTTTCAACGGGAGCTTCCTATGTAGCCCAGGCTGGCCCTAACTTCTAATCCTTTTTCACCTTTTCAAATGCTGGTATTCCAGGCTTGTCCTGCCATGCCTGATTCTTGACTACTTTTATTCAAATGGAAGCACTTTACTTTCTCCATGTGCCTGGCTATTCCCTGGCTGTTGGGGGAATCAAACCCAGGGCTTTGCTTTGCACACACTAGGCAATGCCAGGTTGGATCTCATCCAGTGTAGCGACTTGGGTGCCTTAGGTTTCTATTGCCGTGATAAAACACCATCACCAAAAGCAGCTTGGGGGAAACAGGGCTTATTTCATCTTATAACTCTCAGGTTACAGTCCATCTCCGAAGGAAGTCGGAGCAGGAACTCAAGGCAGGAGCTGAAGCAGAGACCATGGAAGAACTATGCTTACTGGCAGCCAGAACTACCTGCCCAGGGGAGGCACCACCCACAGCGAGCCGGGCCCTCCCACATCAATCACCAATCAAGAAGATGCCCCACATGCCATTTGGCAGGGACATGTTCTCAACTGAGTTTCCCTCTTCCCAAATGATGGCAGCTTGTGTCTAGTTGACATGACATAGCAAGCATCCCAGGTACCTCACATTAGGGATGGTTCTCTAACCACCTCTTGGTTGATTGACAGCTTCTCACTACAACAAACTCAACCGCAAAGAAACAAACTTCTGGGCATACTTTTTTTGTGGCCTTGTGGGGGTATTTCCGTAAGATAGTCTCCCAGTGGTGTTTCTGGGTCAAAGATTATATGCATTTTTAATTTCGATGGGTACAGCCAAACGGCTCTCGAAAAGGGTTGTATCAATTTGCACTCCTGCCAAGAGGGTCTGAGAGGGCCCATTTCACCGCTCAGAATTTAAAAGTGCTTAATCAGACAAAGGCTTGATGAACACTTCAGAGGCTGTTAGAAAAATACAGAGAATGCATATGTTCCCATCATTAATATGCCTCCCATATGATGCGCTGGCTCTGGGTAAGTAGGTCTTGCCCGGCCCCCATGGTCAGAGCTGTATTGCTAGGCCATTTCTGTGAACCTGACAGCTTTCCATGTCACAAGGAAGGTCAGGAGAAAGTGGGGACGTGCAGATGAAGAAGCACTGTGGCTGATCTCCTCTACGGAGAACAATCTTGCTACATAAGCTGGAGTGTCACTTGGAGGTAAAATAAGTGCTTGCTGTGTGCAAGGCCCTGGGCTCTGGCCGTCAACACTGCAACAGAAACAACCAGCCCCCAAACATCAGAAAACAGACTCTCCTTTAAAAAGAACACTAACAAAAATAATCACTTCTGAACTAACAATCTCCCTCTTCCTCCCCCTTCCCTCTCTCCACCCAGGGTTGGGCAGGGAGAGAGAGAGAGAGAGAACAGAATTACTGGGTAGACTGCAGGACAGCAGGCTGGGCAGTAACTCTCCTTAAACTGAGTTAACTCCAGTACCCTTACCACAAATGACAAATGGCTTCTTTCCCATGTGGTTTGCATTTTGAGTAGTGCTTGAAGGGTTTTGGAACGTGTGCTAGCTCTTTTTCTCCAATTGCTGCTAACCTCCACAGGGCGTGCGTGGAGAAGGCCGCTAGCTCAGCTGCACACAGCCAGCTGGCCCATCAGCATCAGGGCACCAGACAGACTCAGAGAAGGAATCAGAGTGCTGCCACGTGTCCTGGCATCTTTGTGTCTCGACGAAGTGATACAATGTTCTAATTGGAAACGGCCTGCGGAGTCAGTGTCATAAGGACACCAAGCTTTGCTCTTTAAACCAGCAGGGTGGCCTTATTCTGTCCATGGTACCAGTGCCACAAACATCATCTGGTTTCTGTGTCCCAGGACACTGAGCCAGGGTCAGGAGAGATCCAGATTTCTTCTGCATGGAGGCTGGAAGACAGACACAATTCCTGTCCATCCTGGCCAGCTTGGATGATTCCTCAGCCACAATCCTGAGGGAAGGCACACAGACCAAGGTCAAGCAAGCTCTGAGCTTGGAGTTCCGGCCATGAGACCCTTGCACATCAGCTTCCCTCTCCGCTCCTCTGGATTTCATCTGTGAAACGGAGTATTCAGCTCAGCAAGTCCTAACTGCGCTCCTTCCAGTGTAATATCCCATTATCATTATCTTCAAGTGGGCCTTGCAGGCCACCGGAGAGGTTCTCCTCAGTGGTGAGACTAATCAGATTAAGTCCATTTCCAAATGTGCACCACTTTGGCTCCTAGTCCCCCAAATCCTTCCACTTAGACAAGTCCATCTCCATCTTGACTGCTTATAAGATCACCTGTGTGTGGGGTGGGGGGGCACGCTGGAGAGATGGCTCAGCAGTTAAGAGCACTTAACCAGCACTTAACTTATCTTCCAAAGGTCCTGAGTTCAAATCCCAGCAACCACATGGTGGCTCACAACCATCTGTAATGGGATCCAATGCTCTCTTCTGGTGTGTCTGAAGTGTACTTAGATATAACCACCACCATCATCATCTTCTTCACCTGGGGAGCTTTGAAACGCTTAATACCCAGGCTGTAGTCCAGGTCAATTATATCAGCCCCTCTGGAGGTAAGGCCCAGGCATCAGATATGTGTGTGTGTAGTGGGGGTTGTGTGTATATATGTTGTGTGTGTTGTGTGTGTGCTATGTGTATGTGTTCTTTGTTTGTATATGTGTAGCGTGTCTGTGTATTGCTGTATATGCTATGTGTGTATAGTGTGTGTATGTTTCACGTATATTTGTGTGGGGTGTGTGTATGTATGTGTTGTGAGTGTTATATGTGTTGTGTATGTATTATCCATGTTGTGTGTGGTGTGTGTATATGTATGTTTTGTTTGTATGTGTGGTATGTGTGTGTGTGTGTGTGTGGTATATGTATGTTGTATTGTGTATATGCTATGTATGTTATGTGTTCTGTGTGTTGTGTGTGTGTTGTATGTGTGTATATGCTGTGTATGTTATGTGTTCTGTGTGTTGTGTGTGTATTGTATGTGTGTGTGGTATGTGTTTATGTGCTATGTGTTATATGTGATGTGTGTGTATGGTATGTATGTGGTGTGTGTGTGTTGTATGTGTATGTGCTATGTATGTTATGTGTTATTTGTGGTGCGTGTGGTGTGTGTTTATGTGCTATGTGTGTTATGTGTTATATGTGATGGTGTGTGTGTGTGTGGTGTGTGTTTATGTGCTATGTGTGTTATGTGTTATATGTGATGTGTGTGTGTGGTGTGCATGAGTGTTTTGTTTGTATGTGTGTATGTGTGACGTGGGTTGAACCCAGGGCTTTGTGTCAGGCACCCAAGCATTGAGCAAGACACCAATCTGTTACAACTGTCCAACAGTGACTCCCGCTGTAGCTAAGGCTGGATGCCCCAGCTCAGGAAGGTGCTTCTTCAGGCTCCAGAACTGTTGGTGAGCCTTGTCCCTTGTGTCTGGTTGCTCTCCCTCTGCTCCCTGGTGACCTTTTAAGAAGTTAATTCTTCCCCCTCTTTTCCTGCTCTGGCCTGTCATTGAGCTCACCCCGCTGATTGCAGAGCCTGTGATTGAGGACCTCTTCTGACCGATTCCCTTTCCCCCAAAATTAACGTGATCATTAAGGCTTATAATTTCACTCACCAGTGCTATCAATCAAGGGTCTGTGAAAACGGAGTTAAGAGTCCTTTTGTAATTGGCAGCAGCCTGGGATCCTGAGCAGAGCATTCATGGTCTGTAGGGAGGCTGGAGGAAAGGGGGGGGCTGGTATGCAGAATAGAGCTGCACCCCTGAACTGACTCCCAAAGCTTGCATCCCCCCTGGAGCTAGAAAGCTTCAGTTCCCGTCTTCTGAGGATGTCAAAAGGAGGAAGCCAGGTCTTCCCACCCCCAGCATCTCTCCGTAGCATAGCAGGTCTCCCCAGACCCCCTGGAATAAGAGAGATGAGTGGATTCTTTATACAAAATGGAGAACTCAAGTCTGTCTGGAGAGGAGCAGTTAGTCTGGATTATCCATAGTTCAAAGTGGAGATGAGGCTGTCAGGTCGAAAAGGCTTTTGCACATTCTTGCCTGCTTTTGTTGTGTAGGGATACCTCAGGACCACGTGCTACAGCTGAGCCCAAAGCGATGCACATTGCGGCACCTCCCCATGACCCAGGTAACTCCATGATGCTTCTGCATATGGGAAACAGCGGATCAGACCAGCCCTGGGAGAAGAACTTAGTTCTTCGTGGGAGGGCTTGGGTGTCTGATTTCAATTCTAGCCTATGCAGTGCCTCATGGAACACTTGATACATACATATGTGGTACGTGGCACATGGGCCAGAGGTGAGGGGATAGCTATTTCAAATACAGCATTGTGCTGTAACAGGGAAGGAGAGGCAAGAAGTTCAGGAGTTCAAGACCATCCTCAGCCACACAGCAACGTCAAGGTCAGCCGGGGCTACAGAGTACCTTGCCTTGTGAAAGCAAACCAAGAATAACAACAGTAAGAAATTAAATACAATGTTATAACAGCATGCAATATCTTTTTTCTTCTTTCTCCTTTAAAGACAACAGCAGGAGAATCTGAAGGCAGAGAAGGCTGCTTCTAATTGCAGCTCTTCAAGATAGGCATTTCAACTTCTATTTTTTTCTAGTTGCTGCACACACACACCTATATATTTACCATAGCTGCAATCAGTGAACACGCTTTGCACGCTGATGCCGCTACTGTCCGAGAACTAACCTTTCCATTTTTAGCTATGGACTTACAGAATTCCTTCCACTGTTTGCATGATAATTCTGCTACTCGGAGTGTGCAAGGATGTACTTGCCATTCATTGTTTGGATAACTAGGCTTAATGAAAATGCTTAATAAAATAAATGCATAACATGGGAAGTACCATGAACAAATCCTAGCCTAAACTGGGTTTGAACTGTGGACTTGGGATAGAGAGATAGCTCAGAAGCTAAGAACACTGGCTGCTCCTCCCGAGGTCTTGGGTCAGATTCCCAGCACCTCATCAATCAATCAATCAATCAATCAATTAATCAATCAATCAAGTTCACAATCAATTGTAGCTCCAGTTCCAAGGGGAGGTAACTTTCTTCTGTCCTCCGTGGGCACTAGGTATGTGTGTGGTACATAGACACACATCCAGGCTGTGAAGAGCTTTTGGGACTGCCTCTAGAAACTTGGCAAGAATTTGACATTGGCCATGACACTGAAGTAAGCTCAGGCAGGAATTTGACTTTGGACTAGGACAAGGAAGTAGGCTCAGATGAGTATATTTACATTGGGGCTAATACAAAACTCAAGGTAAACTCAGCACATGTGACATTCATTTTATCTTGGTCATCCTAATAAGCCCCTAGAAACAGTGATCACAGGACTTGTCTATTGCCTTGTCTGTTCCTTCACTGAGAATTTAAACCTAGTACTTAAAATGGTATAAAAGCAGACTGGGAAAAAATAAATCCACTTCAGCCTTGAAACAGGCTGGGTCATGCTACAGTGTTGCCTAATTGTCTTTTTCTCTCTCTCTTTCTTTCTTTCTTTCTTTCTTTCTTTCTTTCTTTCTTTCTTTCCTTAAGATTTATTTATTTATTTATTTATTTATTTATTTATTTATTTATTATGAGTATGTTGTAGCTGTACAGATAGTTGTGAGCCTTCATGTGGTTGTTGGGAATTAAATTTTAGGACCTCTGCTCACTCTGGTCAACCCTGCTCGCTCAGTCCCTGCTCACTCTGTCCCAAAGATTTATTTGTCATTATACATAAGTACACTGTAGCTGTCCTCTGACACACCAGAAGAGGGCATCAGATCCCATTACAGATGTTTGTGAGCCACCATGCGGGAATTGAACTCAGAACCTTCAGAAGAGCTGTCGGTGCACTTAACCACTGAGCCATCTCTCCAGCCCTTCTTTTTCATTTTAATCCTTGATCCCTCCCTGGATAACCATTATGTTGACAGACTGAGCTGGCTTAGTCACCAGGTAAAATACCCGTACTTATAAAATAAAAAAAATTTAAAAATCTTTAAAACAAAACCTGTGAACTCATGGTTCCTGGTTCCTACTTCCTGAGACAAGGACTGGGTATGTGCATTTAGAAGCCCTCCAACTTCCAGCTTCAGTTCCATGCTCACCAAAAACTCTGCTTCACACTTGGGCTGGCTTTCTCCTGGGGCCGTAAGTAATATCAAAAGTCAGCTCTTTCCTTTAGAGCCCTTCCAATCAGTACTAAGGCTGGCACAAGAGTATTCTCTTCAAAAAAGCCGGTCCTGGCTGTCGAGACCACACCCCTGGCTGGGAATAGCTCAGAAGGTGAAGGTGTTTGCCGTGAAACCACCTGGGTGTGAGTCTCAAGATCCACATGGTAGATGGTAAGAACCAACTCTCCAAGTTGTCTGCACATACACACACCCACACATCCATACCTCCATGAAGACAGTATGGACCAAGCTGGGCTGTGTGGCTGTGTAAACCTGTAACCCCACCACTTGGGAAGTGGAAGTGAGAGGATCAGGAGTTCAAGGCCAACTTTGCTTATATATCTGGGTGGAGGTTAGTCAGGGCAACAGGAGACTCTGCCTCAAAAGAACAAGAATGAAAACAAACATGAAGTGTGGGCCATGTTTGAACTTCTTCACCACACCTGGCTATTTGTAGGGGTCTGCAGTCCGTTCATTGTCCTGGAAGGTAGTGTCAACCGAGATTGTGCTGACATTGTGAAGGTCCTGTCCTACTTCTCAGGAACCAAGAACATCGTTCCTGGCTCCTGGATGCAGGAACCCAACACTCCTGTGACAGGCTAGAAGGTGACATGAGTTTCCTTCCATCTGCCTGGGGGAAGGGGTCTGAACAGTCAGTCTGGTGAGGGTGTCAATGAAGCAAGGTTTGGCTCAATATGGGGTTCATGCATGACGAGAACACCCTGCCCCCAGGCTCACATGTTTGAATATTTGCTCCTCAGGTGATAGAATGGTGTGGGAAGGATTAGGAAGTGCATTCTTGTGAGACATGTGTTATTGGGGGTGGGCTTTGGAGTTTCAAAAGACCACTATGTTCCCTATGCTGTTTCCTGCTTGCTTGAGATGTGAACCCTCAGCTGCCGTTAGAGCAGCCTGCCACCTCCTTTCCACCATTGTGCACTCTAAACCCCTGAAACCACAAGCCTCTTCAAAACTAATCTTCCTCCTCCTCCTCCTCCTCCTCCTTGTTTGCCTGCATGTATATGTCTGTGTGAGGGTATTGGATCCCTTGGAAATGGAGTGACAGATAGTTGTACGCTGCTATGTAGGGGCTGGGAATTAAACCTGGATCATCTGGGAGAACAGCCAGTGCTCTTAACCTCTGAACCCAGTGCCCATCTCCCCAACTCTTTATCTATAAATTGCATTGATCATGATGTCTTACCACAGCAGTAGAAAAGTACCTTAAGACACTGTGGCTCCTGGAAGTGTATCCTCTTCCCTGTGTCCACCAAGTCCTTTATACCAGCTTCCTTTCTCTCTCAAGCCTCACAATGATGGCCTCCTATGCTGGCTAGTTTTACGTCAACTAGATACGGGCTAGAGTTATCTGAGAGAAAGGAGCCCCAGTTGATAAAATGCCTCCATAAGATCAGGCTATAGAGAAGCCTACAGAGCATTTTTCTAACTAGTGATGGATGAGAGAGGATCCAGGCCACTGTGGGTGATGCCAACCCTGGGCAGGTGGTCCTGGGTTCTATAAGAAAGCAGGCTGAGCCGGGCGTGGTGGCGCACGCCTTTAATCCCAGCACTCGGGAGGCAGAGGCAGGCGGATTTCTGAGTTCGAGGCCAGCCTGGTCTACAGAGTGAGTTCCAGGACAGCCAAGGCTACACAGAGAAACCCTGTCTCGAAAAACCAAAAAAAAAAAAAAAAAAAAAAAAAAAAAAGCAGGCTAAGCAAGCCATGAGGAGCAAGCCAGAAGGCAGCACGTCTTCACAGCCTCTGCATCAGCTTCTGCCTCCAGGTTCCTGCCCTGCTTGAGTTTCTGCCTTGGCTTCCCTTAATAGACTGTGATTTAGTATATGTAAGTCAAATAAACCCTTTCCTCCCCAAGTTGCTTTAGTCATGATGTTTTCTCACAGCAGTAGAAACCATGACTAAGGCATCTATCTCCTCACAGCAGTAGAAACCATGACTAAGGCATCTATCTCCTCATGGAGAGCTACTTTGCTTAGTTAGTAATGGGACTTGAGGGTCTAGAAGCAATGTCCGCCTCCTTTCCCATTGTTTGCATGAAACCCTGTGTGAAGACTTTTCGCTGCTGTTTCAGAATGCTGAAAATAAATAACTTGAGAGAGAAAGGGTTTATTTGGGGCTCATCATTCATAGTCCTTGGTCAGTGGGGTTGTGGTGAGGCAGAACAACATGGTAATGAGAGTGTATGACAAACAGGAAGTAAAGACAGGGGCAGGACTAGAGATCTGATATAATTGTCAAAAAGCTGCTCCTCTGAATGGATTGTCACCACGTCCCAAACTAGTGCCATGATCTGGAGGGCCAAGCTTGTACCCTACAAGGCTGTGGGGACACATCAAAGTCACTCCTTGACACCCCCAAGCCTGGAATTGGTGCATCTGTAAAACAAAAACAAAAAAACCAAAAAACTGTAATGAGGCTGTTTTCCAGAGCTCTGGTAAATGCAGACACACAGTGAACAGATAATGTGGCTCTGTTCCTGCCCTGCCCAGCCAGCAGCTTTAGAAGAGGAGAGGGAGTCTCTGGCTCACACAGATCCTCTAAAAAAGTAAGGTAGCAACCAGGCCAGCTACCCAACTGGCTGTATGGTTTGAGTATGCTCTGCCCAGGGAGTGGCACTACTAGGAGGTGTGGCCTTCTTGGAGTGTATGTCACTGTGGGAATGGGCTTTGAGATTCTATCCTTAAGCTCTGCCCAGGGTGGAAGAGACACCCTTCCTGGTTGTCCTCAGATCAAGATGTAGAACTCTCAGCTCCTTCTCCAGCGCCATGCCTGCCTGGATGCTGCCATGCTTCCTGCCATGATGATAATGGACTGAACCTCAGAACCTGTAAGCCAGTTCCAACTGAGTGCTGTTCCTTATAGAAGTTGCCGTGGTGGTGGTGTCTCTTCACCAATAGAACCCTAAGACAATGGCCTGCCCAAATTTCCTTGGTCTTTCAAGCCACAGAAAACTTTATAGATGGCAAACGATCAGTGGGTTTCCAAGGACAGGAAAGGAACCACTTCCCAGCCAGCGCCTCGTTCCTCGTGTTCTTTCACCTCCCTTCAGTCCTCACTCTCTCCTAATTGCTCATTACTGCAACCCAAAGGCACAGGAGAGTTCAATGACAAACTGTCACCTCTGAAAGCCTGCAACTAAACACACCTGATAAATAATTTCTCCGCAAGGGAAATGACCCAATTCGAGCCAGATTAAATTATATTAAAGGCAGGTTTATTGGGATGCTGCTCTCAGATGAGTTCACTGGCCCCAAGAGCAGAAACTAGGGGACTCATCATGGGGAGAGGGGAGGGGAAGAGAAAGAGAGAAAGAGTGCACTTGTGCATGTGGGGAGAGAGAGAGAGAGAGAGAGAGAGAGAGAGAGAGAGAGAGAGAGAGAGATTCCTGGTTTATGTAGGGTAGAGCCTCTATGGGAAGGGCAGCCCAGCCTCTCGGCTTGAAAGTTCAGGGTTGGGGGCAGCATATGCCAGCCGGGGACTGAGGGATGCTGGGAGACCTTGGAGGCCAGGTCTGCTTTAGTATGTAAGATATGCATCTCAGTTGTCTGTCCCAGGGTCTGAAACCAAACAACACCTTCTCTGAGAAGTCACAGGATTTCTCTCTAGGACGTTGGGTCTTTATCTTGGGTAAGATTTTCAAATGCATATATTTTTTTAAGGTTTTATTTATTATATGTAAGTACACTGTAGCTGTTTTCAGACACACCAGAAGAGTGCATCAGATCTCATTACAGATGGTTGTGAGCCACCATGTGGTTGCTGGGATTTGAACTCAGGACCTCTGGAAGAGCAGTCAGTGCTCTTACCCAGTGAGCCATTTTTCCAGCCCCATCAAATGCATATTTTAACAGAACCGTTAACTTTACTAAAATCTACACTCGCTTTGAATAAAGTATAACATCATGGGCCAGGAAGATATCCAGTGGGAAAGGCACCTGCTGATAGAATGTTCAATTCCTGGGACTCACATGGTAGAAGGAGGGAGCCCTTCTCTGACCCACAAGCACATCAGGGCATGTGCAACCCTGCCAATAAATAAGAATAATAAATATAATAATGATGTATAATAAATACCACTACCACATCCATGCTCACCTTTCTGAGATGATTTGCTAGTCCCTGGGTGCTGGGTGTGTCTATGAGAACACAGGGAAGCATTATGAGAGAGTCAGAGGTTCTGAGGAAACAGAGCTGGCCCTTTCTTAGTGCTTCCTTCCTCAGAAGAAGGAAGGCAAGGTCAATAAGGCCTACTGACAAGGTTTAGCCAGTGGCCTTGTTGGAGGAAGTGCATCACTGTGGGGGTGGGCTTTGACGGCTCCTACTGCTCAAGTTCCACACACACACACACACACACCCCTGGCAGCTATCAGGTCAAGATGCAGAACAGTAGCCAGGCATGGTGGCCTTTAATCCCAGCACTCGGGAGACAGAGACAGGCAGATTTCTGAGTTCGAGGCCAGCCTGTTCTACAAAGTGAGTTCCAGGACAGCCAGGGCTACAGAGAAACCCTGTCTCGGGGGGAAAAAAAAAGAGAGAACTTTGTCTTGGCCTCCATTATTCTCTCGCAGTTTACTTCCATACAGCTCTGGCCTCCCACTCAGAAACCCAGTTAGTGTAGGCCACAGGTGGCTTACATGTCTCAGTCTCAGAAGGGTAGCTCTCAAGCTCATCAGTGACACTTCTGGCAGAAGATGGAGACCATGCTCGTGTGTGTGTGTGTGTGTGTGTGTGTGTGTGTGTGTGTGTGTGTGTGTGCATGTGTGTGTGTGTGTGTGTGTCTGCATGTGTGTGAATAATAGTAATAATTGAAAGAAAGATCATGAATTTGGGAGGGAGTAGGACAGACAGGAAGGAGTTAGAAATGATATAAGTAGAGTACTCATGTATAAAATTGTTTTTAAATAGTGAATATTTCTACTGGTTGGGTCATTTCTTTCTCGCTTTGTTTCTTTGTCTTTCTTTCTTTCTTTCTTTCTTTCTTTCTTTCTTTCTTTCTTTCTTTCTTTCTAGGCAGGGTTTCTCTGTGTACCCCTGGCTATCCTTGAACTCACTCTGTAGATCCGGCTGGCCTCAAACTCAGAAATCTGCCTGCCTCTGCCTCCCAAGTGCTGGGATTAAAGGCGTGCTCCACCACTGCCTGACTGAGTCATTTCTTTTTTGTTTGTTTGTTTTGTTTGTTTGTTTGCACCACTACCACCTGGCTATGACTGAGTCCTTCCTTTCTTCCTTCCTTTCTTAATATATATATATTTTTTTCCCTTGTTCCGGTCAACCCCGCTCGCTCTGCTCGACCCCGCTCGCTCTGGCCAGCCCCACTTGCTCCCGGCCGCCCCTGTACGGCCCCCACTTGTTCCAGCCAGCCTCGCTCGCTCCGATCGCTCCGCTTGCTCCGGTTTGGCCCCGCTCGTTCTGGCCGTCCCCGTTCAGCTCCGCTCGCTCCGGACAGCCTGGCTTGCTCCGGTTGGTCTCTCTGGTCCAAGGATTCATTTCTTTTTCTTTCTTTTTTTTTTTTTAAGATTTATTTTATTTATTATATGTGAGGATTCATTTCTTATTATTCTTCATAAGTACGCTGTAGCTGACTTCAGACGCACCAGAGGAGGGTGTCAGATCTTGTTACGGGTGGTTGTAAGCCACCATGTGGTTGCTGGGATTTGAACTCATCACCTTCAGAAGAGCAATCGGGTGCTCTAACCCTCTGAGCCATCTCACCAGCCCCTCTTAATATATTTTTAAAGATTTATTTATTTATTTATTTATTTATTTATTTATTACATATTAGTACACCACCACTGCTTTCTTCAGACACACTAGAAGAGGGCATCAGACCCCATTACAGATGGTTGTGAGCCACTATGTGGTTGCTGGGAATTGAACTCAGGACCTCTGGAAGAGCAGTCAGTGCTCTTAACCGCTGAGCCATCTCTCCAGCCCGCTCCCACCCCATTTTTTTCTTTTTAAAATCATTTTATTTTTTTGTGTATGAAAGTTTTGCCTGCGTGTATGTCAAATACTTGCATGCTTGGTAACTATGAAGGCCAGCAGAAGGTGTTGGAAATTGAAATCTGGTCCTCTGGAAGATCAGCCAGTGCTTTTAACCACTGAGCCAGCTCTCCAGCCCCAACCTATGGGTCATTTCTTGATGGCAGGCCACAGCTCTCATTCAGAATCCCCTTTTCCCTCCTTGGTGGCAATTGTCCCCACAGGTCCAGCCTCAGCATCCTATGCCTTCATCTTTTTCACATCTTGCCTTTGTTTCCGTAGTTGGTCCTTTTCCTAAAACTCTGCTGAGATTCTACAGTTTGATTCTGGCTGGCCAGCTGTTTGCTGTTTTGAACAAGATTCAGCACATTTTAGTGTTTCCATGCCTTTCTGAGCATTGTGTTGTTGTCATTGTCTGGCCTGTGCATCTATCTGCCCCACATAAACATAGGGTTTATTACAAAGAAAGGAAGGGGGAGGGGCTGGAGAGACCACTCAGCGATTAAGAACACTGACTGCTCTTCCAAAGGTCCTGAGTTCAAATCCTAGCAACCACATGGTAGCTCACAACCATCCAAAATGAGATCTGATGCCCTCCCCTGGTGTGTCTGAAGACAGCTATAGTATTTTTAGATATAATAATAAATAAATCTTTTTTAAAAAAAGAAAAAAAGGAAGGAAGGGGGAGGTCTGATTCTGACATCAAAAATTGGTTCGGAATGAGGAGACCGACTTAGTGGCCCAGGGAGTGCTTAGCATATACTCCTGGGTTGGATCCTTAGTTACTTTTCTTTTCTTTTCTTTTTTTTATTTACTTTATTTTTTTTCCCTTGTTCCATTCAACCCCGCTCGCTCCGCTCGACCCTGATTGCTCCGGCCGGCTCTGCTCGCTCCGTCCAGTCCCCGCTTGCTCTGGCCGCCCCAGTACAGGCCCGCTTGCTCCCCCCGGCCCTGCTCGCTCCAGTCGGCCCTGCTCGCTCCAATTGGCCCTGCTCGCTCTGATCAGCTCCACTTGCTCCGGTTGGCCCTGCTCGCTCCGGCCTGCCGGCCTGCCGTCCCCATTAAGCCCCTCTCGCTCTGCCCCGCTCACTCCAGCCGTCCCCACTCGCTAAAGCCATCCCCGTTCGGCTCCGCTAACTCCGGACAGCCCCGCTCGCTCCGGTTGGTCTCTCCAGTCCAAGGATTCATTTCTTATTATTCTTCATAAGTACGCTGTAGCTGACTTCAGACGCACCAGAGGAGGGCATCAGATCTCATTACGGGTGGTTGTAAGCCACCATGTGGTTGCTGGGATTTGAACTTATAACCTTCGGAAGAGCAGTCGAGTGCTCTTACCTGCTGAGCCATCTCACCAGCCCCCCCCCTTATTTATTTATTTATTTATTTATTTATTTATTTATTTATTTATCTATTTATTATATGTAAGTACACTGTAGCTGTCCCATCTCACCAGCCCCCCCTTATTTATTTATTTATTTATTTATTTATTTATTTATCTATTTATTATATGTAAGTACACTGTAGCTGTCTTCAGACACTCCAGAGGAGGGCATCAGATCTCTTTATAGATGGTTGTGAGCCACCATGTGGTTGCTGTGATTTGAACTCAGGACCTTTGGAAGAGCAGTCGGCGCTCTTAACCCCTGAGCCATCTCACCAGACCAACTTTTCTATTGTTGTGACAAACCACCATGACCAAGGCAACTCATAAGAGAACTAGTTTTCTTGGGCTATAGTTTCAGAGGGTCAGAGTCCTTGATGGTATCAGGAATAGCTAAGACCTCACATCTTGATCTGAAAGTAGGACACAGAGCACTGAGAATTGTCAGAGCCTCTTAAACCTCAAAGTCCACATCTATGACACACCTTCAACAAGTCTCTACCTTCTAATCTTTCCCAAACAGTTCCCTAACTGGAGACTCTCTTTCTTAGTTAGGGTTATTGTTGTTGTGATGAAACACCATGAACAAAAGCAACTTGGAGTTTATTTGGCTTTCCTGTTAGGGAGCTCTGATGTTACAGTCACAATCCACCACGTATGGATAACTCTCCAAGCTTGGTGCAAATGGAGGAATCTGTTTCTCAGCAGGACTCCCTCTTCTCTCTCCTGATCTTGTCTGGAGACTGTCTCTGAGCACAGATGCCTGGCTTTGTTTGGAGGACAACCTTGTGCAGAGCTCTCTGCAAAGGACACAATGCATGACTCAGTACACATGACTCAGTGGCCATGACCCCCTGACCCTGAGAAGGGAGATGCACAATACCCCTAATCATAGTTCATTGAGGGAAGCCAAGGCAAGAACTCAAACTGGAGGTGGGATGGAGAAGCGACCTGGAGGATTGCTGCTTCTGTAAGATCAAACCAGAAAGACCCCTACTCCAAACACGGGCTGTTTGTGCACCCCAAGAACCACGAAAGACCATCTTGATGCAAACTGCAAGAGGATTTTTTGTTTTTGGTTTTGGTTTTGGTTTTTCGAGACAGGGTTTCTCTGTCTAGCCCTGGCTGTCCTGGAACTCACTCTGTAGACCAGGCTGGCCTCAAACTCAGAAATCCGCCTGCCTCTGCCTCCCAAGTGCTGGGATTAAAAGCGTGCGCCACCACGCCCGGCTTTGCAAGAGGATTTTTAATCAGAGCTCTGGGACGACCCATGCCTCATGCAAGAGACAGGGGAGTCGACCACGAGGCTCGAAAATTAGAAGCTTTTATAGCAATGGGGTAGGGGGTTGGGGAAATTGGCGCGGTTTCACATGATTGGCTAGTTCAAACATCAGCAAGAGGCCCAGGTAGCAGCTTGAGGTAATAGCTAACTCTAAGAGACAGGGGCGGGGGGGGGGGGGGCAGGGAAGGGGGAGGTAATCTACCTGACAGTTAAGTCATGTGCTACCTTAGGCAACCTCTTGGGGCGTTGAGACATTCCACAGAGGTTGCTGTGACATTCAGAGGGCGTTGGGCTATTCTGTGATTGTTCCAGGAAAGGCTTGCCCCATAGCTAGGGCCATCAGTTAGTTTAGAGGTTCACTTTCCCTCCTGACACAAGGGACTCCATTTTGTTTTGGTTACGTACTCCTCTTTCACTTCGTGGCTTACTCCCTATCTCTTGCTTAGCCTGCTTATTTATAGAACCCAGGACCACTAACCAAGGGCTGGCCCCACCCACAGTGGGCTGTGCCCTCCCCATCAATCACTAATTTAAAAAATGTCCTGCCGGGCCTTTAATCCCAGCACTTGGGAGGCAGAAGCAGGCAGATTTCTGAGTTTGAGGCCAGCCTGGTCTACAAAGTGAGTTCCAGGACAGCCAGGGCTATACAGAGAAACCCTGTCTCAAAAAAAACAAAAAACAAACAAACAAAAATGTCCCACAGGCTTTTCTACAGCCCAGTCTTACGATGCACTTTTTTTTAAAATGGAGATTCCCTCCTCTCAATGACTCTAGCCTGTGCCAAGTTGATATTATATGAGCCAGCAGATCAACAAAGTGTTATATCATATGAGCCAATAGGAGTGTCCCCAGCATCCCCACATACCGGGAGGGAGGGAGAGGGAGAGGCTAGAGAATCACACAGCACATACCTGGAATTCCAGCACTAGGGAAACTGCATCAGAAAGATTAAGTTCAAAGCTAGCCTGGGCTACATAGAGAGCGGCCTTGTCACACACACAAAAAGGCTTAAACTGCCTGTGATGGTTTGAATAGGTATGGCCCCCCATAGATTCACGTGTTTGACTCATTGGCTATAGGGAGTGGCACTATTAGGAGCTGTGACCTTATTTGAGAAGGTGTGGCCTTGTTAGAGGAAGTGTGTCACTGTGGAGGTGGGTCTTTGAGGTCTTAAATGCCCAGGCTGCACACAGTGTGAAGCACATCCAGTTTCCTCCTCCTGCTTGCAGATCAAGCCTGTAGAACTCTCAGCTCCTTCTCCAGCACCATGTCTGCCTGCACGCTGCCATGCTTCCTGCCATAATGACAATGGACTGCACCTCTGAAGCTGTAAGGCAGGACCAATTAAATGTTTTCTTTTATAAGAGTTGCCTTGGTCACAGTGTCTCTTTATAGCAATGGAAAACCTAAGACAAGGTTTTCAAGGCCTCAGACCCACAAGACATTTTTGCAAAGCGGCTACCCATGCAGGCTGGAATGAATGGCAGAGCTTGTTCATGAGTCTGAGTGTTTGTGGATGATTGATGCGTGTGTGCAAAGACTATCAAGTGGCTTCTTACTCTCTTACCATAGATTGCTCGCCTACAGAGACCTCTTAAGGACACGAGACAATCCCTTCCTATGCTGTGCCTGACAGACACCTGAGGTTCCCATCAAAGACATCTGTCTTTTCTGTGCTCCATTATCCATCACCGTTCTTGCCAGAGATCCAGGGCCCAAGCCACGAATCATGGTTTCTTTTTGTTAATGTAATAGCTTGATATTCATGAGGTAATTTATATTTTAATACTTTAAAAAGCAGTCTATTTAAATTTTCCAAGGCTGAACAAACTAGCTGCTTTCTTTAGACTTGCACTTGGTGAACCTCTGGGTGCTGGGGAGTCTGAGGACATTTGCACAGTTCTTGCTTGAGGAGAGAGGAGGCTCTTTCCTTCTTGGGAATCCCAGTGCAAGCCCAAGGAAAAGCCATCTCTCCATAATAGTTAACACCTACATCATAATAGTTAACACCTACATCATAATAGTTAACACCTACAGAAATGATTAGTTTGACAGCTAAAGAGAGGAGTCTAGGAGAGGTGGGAGCAGAGGAAAGAGCCATATAGACACCACCTAGACACCACCGGGCTCTGGCTTGTCAGGCGGGAGGTGTAGCCATATAGACACCACCGGACCCTGGCTTGTCAGGCGGGAGATATATTTATTGTCCCTCACCTTTAGAGTTGTCTTTTGGGGAAAATGGGGGTGTCCTCTCCCTGTGACCATCCCACACATCACCCTCACCCTCTCTGTAGCAGCATCTGCGCTGGAGGCCTAAGGGTGAAGCAAGTGTCTCTTTGGTGAGATATCAGACCAGTGTTTGCCCAGAGTCGGTTGTTGCTGCCTTTCTGAGCACACACAGATGATAGGTGCA
The DNA here is from genome assembly GCA_902729485.2 of Mus minutoides. Classification (NCBI taxonomy): domain Eukaryota; kingdom Metazoa; phylum Chordata; class Mammalia; order Rodentia; family Muridae; genus Mus; species Mus minutoides. Next base: position 85,268 of record LR749773.1, read on the forward strand.
CACATCACTTGCTTCTGTGAATGGGCTTTAGGCATCATTCATTCTTCCACAAAGAACTGCTGGGTTTTCAACTGATTTCCAATTTTTAAAAATAGATTCATTTTCAAATTATGTGTCTCTGTGTGGGTGTGTGAGTCTATGTGCCCACCGGGTCCAGGTGTCAGCGCCTCTGGAACTGGAGTTGAAGCGGGCTGTGAGCCACTCGAAATGGGTACTGGGAACTGAACCTGGGTCTCTGCAGGAGCTGCCTGCATCTTTAACCTCTGGCCATCTCTCTAGCCCATAACTGTCTGGTTTTTAAAGCAAAGCAAACTGCTGATTTATACAAATGGATGGATCTTAAAAGTCTATCTTAGATGAAGCAAACTTAGGTTGAATGTAAGAAGCCAGTCAGAAATAATCTTGAAAACAGCTGAACTCAAGCCTGTGGTGGTGGTGTAAGGGGGTAAGGGTTGGAGGCCCGCCCCTTGGTCCTCCTGTCCATCTTCTTGGTTTTTAGCTTAGGTTCTGGGGCTGTTGAGGGTGGTGCTTTGAGAATTCCTTTCCATATCTGAGACACTTGATTGGGTTCTTTCTAAGATTCCTTGTGGTTCTAAAGAAGCTTTCTTTTTAAATTTTTAATTATTAGCTGGGCAGTGGTGGCACACGCCTTTAATCTCAGCACTTGGGAGGCAGAGGCAGGCAGATTTCTGAGTTTGAGGCCAGCCTGGTCTACAGAGTGATTTCCAGGACAGCCAGAGATACACAGAGAAACCCTGTCTTGAACCCCCCCCCAAATATTTTTACTTGTTTTTGAATAGTTGATATTCACAGTATGAAGCTTCCTGTCACCGATTACAGGAGGCTAGAAAGACACCATACTAACATAATGCGGGACCTGCAATGGAATCTAGCGAAGCTTGGAAATGATACCAGTACCAGTGCCCTACTTCTAACAACCGTGCTACGCTCACACAGTGGCACATTGGGAAATTTGGTGAGGAGGCCTTTGGGAATTCTCTGTTGCAGCATCTTTACAAAGTTTCTGTAAATCAAAATCATCCAGTGTAAAAAGTGTCCTGCAGCTTTCTCCTTTCCTTTCCTTTCCTTTCCTTTCCTTTCCTTTCCTTTCCTTTCCTTTCCTTTCCTTTCCTTTCCTTTCCTTTCCTTTCCTTTCCTTTCCTTTCCTTTCCTTTCCTTTCCTTTCCTTTCCCCCCTTCTCCTTCTCTTCCTTGTCTTCCTAGTCCTCCTCCTCCTCCTCCTCCTCCTCCTCCTCCTCTTCCTTCTTTAGTTTTTCAAGATAGGTTTCTTTGTGTAGCCATGGCTGTTCTAGAACTAGTTCTGTAGACCAGGCTAGCCTCAAACTCACAAACTCAGAGATCCTACTGCCTCTTTCTCCTAAACCCGGATCAAAGACATATGCCGCCAACTGCTGCTTTCTTAAAGGTGAAATTTGATGGGTGCGTACACATCTTTAGTCTCAGTACTCCGGAGGCAGAGCCAATCGGGCCACTGTGAGTTTGAGGCCAGCCTGGTCAACAGAGCTAGTTCTAGGACAGCCAGAGCTACAGTGAGACCCTTTCGACAAAATTTTTTTAAAAGGTGAACTAGTCTCCCCCCACGTCAGTCTCTGGGCAACCAAGAGCCAGCGTGCCAGCTTCTGACTTAGCACAGTGATATTCAGTTAACACTCAGGAAAATATGTGTACCCTATGAACGTCACTTGCAGAAAGCAGAAGCCGGCTTCAGTGGCAAAGAGCAACGAGGTCCTGAAGAAGCAACGGCAGCTACAGCAGCTATGGCAGCTACACGATTAACATTCCTAACATCAATGACCACTGTCCCTCAGAGAGGCAGAAGGCTATTGTCTAGGATCCACAGCACACAAAGGGTCAAAGCCTCCCAGATCTGTGCCTGCTGGGGGGTGGGGTGGGGGGACACGCCACAGGTCAAAGTGTTCAGATTACGCCCAAGAAAATCCCTTTGCAGAGAGCCAACAAATCGGCAGCGCAGTTGAAAGGACAAAACTTTCTTCACCTTAGAGACACTGCAATGAATAAACCGGTTAAACATGGTTTGGATTTACTGAACACGAAAACAACTGGATTAAAGTATATAATCTGGCTCGAAAGGAAAGGAAATGTACCAAGCGAGCTGAGTAACGGGGGCGGCCAGTGCTTCCCTCCACCAAGCAGGAACGGCCATTCCAGTTTTAACAACTCGGATCCATCTGGAGAGCACTTCCCTCATTTCAGACTGTTGTGCACAACGCTCTCTAGAAAACTGTCACCAAATGGCTGGTCTGTCCTCGAGGCGCACTTACAGAGGAGAGCTGCATGGCTATGCACCTGGGCAAACTGCGCACTGCGCCTGCCCTGTGTAAGGGGCAGCGCCGGGCTGCACAGCACAGGGGCAGGCTTTAGGGCCACAGAGACTGGGGTTTCCGTTTTTTTTACTGGCCATGTGACCTTAAGCAAAGTAAAGCCTGTCCCAGCTCTTCTCTTGATTAGATGAAGATTCTAAGCTTTGTTCTCTGCGTTACCCACACGCCCGTGTGTTGTCAACCTTTTTCGTGAGATCATTTAACTTACCAATTACTTTAACTTGTACTTCTACAACCTGCGACGTGCCTCTCTGGCTTTGCCTTCTCTCTTCTGACTTTTTCTTCTGCTCGGCCATGACTTGTTAAACACGCTGCACTGGGTAGTACTTAAAACTTAGAACGGGCCTTAAGACAGGCAGATCTAGTGGGAGTTGGACTGTTTATGGTTTGTGGTAGTTTTTTTTTTTTTTTTTTTTTTAACCTGCTGGAAGCTTCACCTTCCTCTGGTGTCTTTGTTTCTACGCCTCTGTTTTGGGTTTCCCTAGTCACTCCCCAGAGAAGGGCTGGCTGTCAGCCATAGCCGCTGTCATGTCCATGCACCACTGGTGTAGAAGAAGGTGCAGAAGGAGACACAATGTCCAGGTCAAATCTCAATACTTCCTGGGTTTCTGGCATCACAAATGTACCCAGGTTGCATTGAGCTTTGTGGTCCTTACTCCCTCTGGGCAGCGGCATTTCCTATTTAATTTTAACTCCCTGTAGACAGGAACGAGGCTGATGCAGGGGCGAGATGAGAAAGAACGTCAGTCTGGGCCTGGTATAAGGCTCTGGAAGTTTCACTCTGAGGATCAGGGCAGGGCAGGAGGTTCTGGCTGTTACTTCATGATGAGTATTCGCTGTTTATTCTGCCGCTCATCCTCACTGTTATCTACTGGGTCCCTGTAAGCGTTTCTGTAGAAGAGACTTCCAAGGATTTCTTAGTCTCATGGCAACCATACCCAGCCTCCAGCAAGCCACGCGTGCATGCACACACACACGCACACATGCTGTGGCGCCTATGAGTGGGGCTCTGAAAACATCTTTGGGGAAGTCAGTTCTCCTCTACTCCATGTGAGTCTTAGGGATTGAACTCCTGTATCCAGGCTTGGCAGCAAGCTCCTCTATCATGTGGGGCCATCTTGCCAGCCCCAAGTCATCTGCATTCTGTTCTTAACCAGGTTATAGCTCCAGTGACTTTTCCCAGAAATCTGACAGTAGTTGATTCTACCCTGCGAGATCTTAGGGAGATAGTCTGCTCTGTAACCATAATTCTGAGGGCTCTAAGAAAGGACTGATTTGGTTTTTTGTGTGTGTGTGTTTTGGTCCCACCTCTCTCTGTCTCTCTGTCTGTCTCTCTGTCTCTCTCTCTCTCTCTCTCTCTCTGTGTGTGTGTGTGTGTGTGTGTGTGTGTGTGTGTGTGTGAATCCCAGGGTCTTATACCTTAGGTAAGTGTTCTATCACAGAACTACCACCTCTTCCCACCCGACCTCCAGGTTTCTGTTTGGAAGAGTGTGGACTCCAAGCTCCTTATAAGCTTGATTCTACTGCTGCCCCTGTCCCTCCACAGGGACACCCCATGTCCCTTTGTCCTCATGTTCACTGTGTTTACTCTCTGGCCATGGTGAGTTTTGACCCAAGACTGGCCTTGAGGAAAGAGCTGGCATTTGACCTCTCCTGCCCACACTTCTGCAGCACCCAGTATCACTGGCTGAGTTACCATCACAGCTCAGTCTCTTATGGTGACAGGAAGCTCTAAGTGCCCTTTGGGGCTGTAGAATGGCTTCCTAGCTTACAGTTCAAAGGGCATATTTTCTCTGAGGTCAGAATAGGTAAAGCCTCACTCACTATACATGGAGATTAATAAAAATAATTTTTTTCAAGATCTGATAAATACCCTTTTCTTAATTTCCTGTTTTCAAAGATGAAGATGAGCCAGGCAGGATAGTGTACACCTTTGGTCCCAGCACTCGGGAGGCAGAGGCAGGTGGATCTCTTGAGAGTTAGACACTAGCATGGTCTACAAAGTTGAGTTCCAGGACAGCGAAGACTGTTACACAGAGAAACTCTTTCAAAAAACCAAAAGCTGAAGTTGGTCTATGAGGTTCAAATGTGATTAAATTCATCACAGGGTCTTCCCTTAGCTGGGTGTTCATCCATGTCAGGACTTCCTGGGACATAAAAAAGGGCCCAGACTGTCTTAGTGAGCATCGGTGACATTTACTTACTTGAAGCCAAACTTAAATGCATTTATGTCCTCATGTCTGGCTACCCCACCTCGGCTGACTGAAGGCCAGGGTCATAACAGGAGGCCATCCTGGAAATGCAGCCTTTCAGTCTGCTGAGAGCTGCATGGAGAGCCACTGTCTGTCCCTATCTGCAGGACAGGCTGTGGGGAGGGGGGACCTTCTGATCCAGCCATCTTCAGTCATCCATCCTGAGCAACCCCAAGCCCAGCTTATGAAATTTGGGAGCCTGTTTCTTCATCTGTTAAGGGGAATGCTACCCGCATAAGGGTCAGCACACTCAAAACCCTGGAGGCTGACACTACCCTAGAATAGTTTCAAACTCAGTTCTCCTTCTGAACCGGTATTGTAGTAATCACCATTAGTAAGCTCTGGCTAGGTAATCTTCAGGCCACAACACGCCCAACTATCTGTCCTTCCAAAACACCAATGCATGTTATCTGTCCTAGCTCAGGGGCCTTGGGCCTCCTCACAGGCTTCGTTTCTGCTCCTACAGAGGGAGGAGATTCCTTCAGAGTGACCCATGGAAAAAAAAATCATCAAGGTGGCAAAACACCCAAGCAAGAAAGCAAATGCCAGATACACTCGCTGCCCCCTGCAAATGGCTGAGGCCGGTTACTAGCATGGCCCAGGGCTTCCCAATGCTAGGACAGCACTCGTGCCAGAATTAGGGAACTACATGGAAGCTTCACCACAGCCCCAAGCTTCGGCTCCAGACTTTCACAGTTAATTCTGCTAGTTACTTTTGTGTCCCCAGGACCAAGTACTTCAGAGGGGTCATTAGTAGCTAGAAGGGTTAGTTTCAACTCGTGGTTTAGGGGGCTGTCGGTCCAAAGTCTTGAGGGCACAGTGGTGCTAGGGTAGCAGAGATGGCACAGTGCTGGTGGTGACCACTCACATGGCAGTCACCTAGGAAGCAGAGGCTCTGACATTAGGGGCTGGCCCCGATAACCTTCAAGAGCAAGCCCCTACTGACTTACTTTCACCAGCTGGGGATCCACTTCTCCATGTCTCCACTGGACCGAAACGAACCAAACCACAACTAGGGAACAAGTACTCAGAACATAAGCCTGTCAAAGACCCTTGAAACCGCAGTCCCCAGCTGGCCCGGGTCATTAAAGGCCCTGCTGATACTAACTGAAGCAAGCAGAAGTGGACACAGGACTCCTTTCAATCACCCAGCCAAGGCTTTGAAACCCACATACAGAGTAAGTTCAGTTAGGAAGTCTTGGGCCTTCCTCTATTACCTGGAAGAGACAAGTCAGCGCCCAATTAAAAACCTCTCATTTTTCTGGGAGCTGGAAAGATGGCTTAGCAGTTAAGAGTATGCACTATTCTCCTAAAGGGACAGAGCTTGGTCATTCCAGAGTATGCCTACAGTGAGGAAATCCTGAGACTCGCCCTAAAACTCAAGATCACAATCAACAGAATCCCACCGAGTGGAAACAGCCTGCTTTCTTCCCGTGGGGAAGGCTGTCTGTCCCATGCACTATAGGTTTAGCTGCGTCTGATGACCTGCAAGACCCCACTTCTCAGCTATGACAACCAAAAAATACATCCAGAAAGCACCCAATGTCTCCATTGAGGGAGAAGAGATTAAAAAAAAAAAGTCATCCATACTGCTTTGCAAGAACTCCTTAGCCGTCACCACTGTTTCCTCCAGACAGGGTCTCACTATGTTGTCCTGATTGTACTGGCAACTGCTATGTAGACTAGGCTAGCCTTTGCCAGTATTAAACATGTATGCCACCACGCCCGGCTCCATTTCATTTTTTTAACACCTAATTTTGTCTGTGTGTTTAGGTATGAACACACTACTGTGAACACATGGTCAGAGGACAACAGGAGGTCGCAGGCTCTCTCCTACCATGTAGGTCTCAAGGATCACATTTAGAATCTCAGACTTGGCAGTGAGCATCTTTCCATGATGAGCCATTATGTCAGCCCCATCTATTTTGTATAGCAGAACCCCGCAGCCTGGATGTTCTGTGGCTCACTGTAATCAAATTTGTGTTATCAATTTTGGTTTGTGTATATGTGTGTGGGTGCACTGAGTACATGTGTCTATAAATGTGGAGACCCAAAGTCAAGGGTGTGTATCTTCTTTGATTACTCTCCAACATGCACACCCTCAGAGGATTTCACGTGAAACCCCAACCTTGCTTCCTATCTGCTGGGATTATAGGTAGCAACATGCCCATCTGGGCTTTACAGGGGTTCTTGGGATTTACACTGTTTCTTATGCTTCCGTAACAAGCACTTTCCCCACTGAGCCATCTCCTCAGTCTCCCTGTTTATATCTTTGTATCTTTATAAAAGATACTATGTTTCTATTTTAAATCAGGTGTCTATAAGCGCAGCTATCCTTGGGGCCAGCAGAGGAGGACTTTGGACCACCTAGAACTGGAGTTACAGGCAGTTATGAACTGGCAGATTATGTGCATGCAAATGTGGAGATCCAAAGTCAAAGCCAGGTGTCTCTGACTTCTTTCCAACACGCATAAGTGCACTGGGAGGATATCACACGGGACCGGAAGCTTCCTACTGCGAGATTATAGGTAGTGACATACCTGTGTGGGCTTCACACAGGTTCTCAGGATTTCAACTCTGCTTTTTGTCTGCTGAGCCCTATCTTCAGCCTTGTTTATATACATCGCCCCCTTCTTTCCATTTTTTTTTTTTTTTTTAAGTTTTTCGCGACAGGGTTTCTCTGTATAGCTTTGGCTGTTCTGGAATTCACTTTGTAGACCAGGCTGGCCTCGAACTCAGAAATTTGCTTGCCTCTGCCTCCCAAGTGCTGGGATTAAAGGCATGCACCACCACGCCTGGTTTACTTTCCATTTTTCAGAGTTTTGCTATGCATCCCAGATTACCTCTGGAACTCACTATAACCCTCTTGCCTTTGCTTTCTGAAAGCAGGGATTATAGGTGTTCACCACCACGTCTGACTGCTTTGTAACATCTTGTAGTGATTCAAGTAACTGGTTTTGTGGAATTCTGAACTACTGTTTTGAGCACAAGTGGTCTTTTTCTGCAGCCGTGACCTCACTGCGTGTGGCTCTCCCAAGCCTGGGATTCTTTCCTCTCAAGCTTGTGTGGTGGCCCACGCCTGGGATTCAGCATTTGGGAGGCTGACTTTGAGGTCAGTCTGTGTTACTCCCATGTTTCCAGAGAAGATGCTCTGGGGTTGCTCTTCCTGGAATCTAATACCCAATCGCAGCAGAATCCCAAACCGGTTCAAACTCTGAACCTCATTCCAGTTGCGTTAATTCTGGCCAAAACACGTCATGAAGCAAGAGGCTGTGTATTTTCTGGTCTTGTGATTTATGTACATCAGGCTGCAAGGCTGTGTTCTTCTCAAAGGACAGAGCATACCAACAGTACAAGCCAAATGACAGAGAGCTGGCACCTGCCATTCACTACTACGTCGCTAAGTTCTAGCAAGTCACTCCTCTGCCTGGGGAAGAGCTGCTGAGAACAGGAGGTGTGCTACTGGCCTTTGACAGAGTGATTGAGAGTACACAGCATTCATCAACATGCAGTCCTCCCCACGCGGTCCTCCCCAGTAAGGCAGGAGGCCAAGGAAGCCCTGCCAGTGTTCAAAGCCCCATTCAAAGGGTGGCGGTGTATTTGATCCCGCTGCCTTTAAGGAGGATGTTGTTCTGGGAACGAAGTGCTGCGTGAGTACACAACCTTCTCAGGAAGGGAGGCTTTCAGGACAGAGCACCGGACGCCAGGCTCTGGAGGCTGTGCAACCGGAGCACACAGGAATGCATTTCAACTTTTATTTGAAAACAACTTAAATTTTAGACAAATGATTTTAGTATATAAATTTGATTTTGTTTTTATACAGAATATAAAGATTTCCCTCATTAATCTTTCATGTGAAGCGGATTCCAGGCCTGAAGGAAGACACATTTTGCACACAAAGCACCCCTCACACGTGTGGCACTGGAGACAAATGGTGGTGTGCTCCTGCACATCAATTAGGACCAGGTGGTGACATCACACATCAAGGGGCAGGGGGAGAAATATTCTAGTCAATCAGATTCAAGAAGCAAACATGACACAGAAACTGCAAATGAGAGCAAGTGGGCAGCTTTAGTCAGGACACTGCGGGTTCTACGGGGCTGTGGGGCTACAGTGTGCACATGGACACAGCAGGAAGAGCTACTTAGAGAGGCTGGAGCGAGGGAGTTTCACTAAAGCAAATGAATGTCTTGTCAACTGCCAAGACAAAGGAAACCAAAGGGAGCAGGCGAGTGTTAGTATACCCAGGGCATGCTATGCCAGTGTCTGTGCAGCATGCTAGTTAGTTACAACTTCTTCATTGGTGCGGATGAATCATTCATGGTCTCAGGTTTTGCTTCTTCTCACCAAACTCAGGCATGTCTTATTTTTGATGGAGTATAGCTTTTATCTATAATTTCATCCTGTAAAAACATGTGAAGACAACGTTCATTCTGGGCCAGAGGATGACCAGCGACCCTGGAAATAAAAAAACACAAAATTTTAGTCCATTGTTTATTAAAGATGGTGGTGGGAGGGGTCAAAACACACTTTAAGGCTAGGAAATGTGCACTATTTATCAAATGCAAGCATTACTCTGGATAACCCATAAGCTATGCTATCAAATAATGGTCTTTCCCTCTGGTTCATGAACGTGGTAAGATGGCTCAGCAGGTAAGGGTGCTTTCAGCCAAGTCTGATGACCTGAGAGCATGGTCCTTAGGACCTCACATGGTAGAAGAAAGAAAGGACTCTGAATTATCTCCTTTCCTTCACTTAAGCACTGAGGTGGACACACACAGAGGCTATGTGCTGAGTAGTTAACAAAGTTACAGGCTTTTGTTCACCTTTCACAGAAACCAAATTATTAGTAAAACTGAATGTGTAGCTCACATAGCCATCTCCTCTAAGACCTGGCTGACCGGGTGGACCTCAAGGCTGGCACATAATTACACCGGGTCCTGTGTCAGGCTGCGGCCTCAGAGGTCTGCTGCAGCCCGGCTCAGGGACAGCAGTGAGCAGGGCCTGAGCTCAGACAGTCAGGCTGTCTGTCTGTTTCTCTCTCTCCCCACCCCCCAACCCCCTTTCCTCCGTCTCCCTGCAGCCCCAGCTGGGTTTGACCTCGTAACACTTCTGCTTAGCTTCCTCAATGCTGGGCCACATCTCTTATAGGAGGAGAGAGAGAGAGAGAGAGAGAGAGAGAGAGAGAGAGAGAGAGAGAGAGAGGAGGTGGGAATAAGACTGAGCTTATCAACCAATAGCTACTAAATGATGATCATAAATAATCTTTCTTACTTTTTTGAAAAGAACATTTTGCCATGAAAAAATTTAACGTATTTTTACATAAAACACATTGATAATACTGCTACCTGCAATCAAACAAAATGATTGCAAATATAATGTACAGTTTATTACTCACATGAGAATATACCTTAAATCAGAATCACAAGTAAAACTACTTTCTGAATGATGCAATTTTAAATGTAATTTGCATAAATTATCCAAGAACAACAAAGATAAAACTTAGGTCAACACCCAATCCTCACTTCAACAACTCAAGAGCACCAGCATTTATCACATGGCGTTCAACATGGGGTACTTTCAGTTCATGCAAACAGTACAGAAAGTCTGCAAGTGGCTAAAAGGAAGGGCGGGATGGATTTAGTTTAACTTTGAATGACAGGTAGTCAGGGCTGAAGATGCACTGGCTGCTCTTGTAGAGGACCTGGGTTCGATTCCCAGCATGCACGGGACATATAATACAGGCAAAACATCCAAACACACAAAATAAAGTACTGAATAAATAAAAGCTGGCCAGCAGGGCCTCACAGCACTGCCCCCACAGGGGCGGAGGCACTTACTTGTTTATGAACTGTTCCAGTCCTTGCTTCCTTTCCTCGATGAAATTGTCATCAAATATTCCATCGTCTCCTCTAAAAGGAAGCTGCCGCAAAAATGCTTTCCCAGGAAGTGGGGGAACTACAACCTAAAACACAGGAACAAAGTGAGTCCTGGTGATGCCAGCCTGGTGATGCCAGCCCAGGAGCCACGCCTATCCACCAGAGCACAGCTGTCCACATGGTGTGACAAGAGACCAAGTCTCACAAGTTGTCTTTAACCTCCAAAAATACAGTGTGGCACTCATGTGGCCACTGGCACGTGCACATGTGCGTGCGCACACACGCACACACACACACACACACACACACACACACACACACACACACACACACACACAAATGTAGTAAGAACATGTATAGGTCAAGTGTCAAGTGTGGTATATGCTTTTAATCCCAGCACTTAGAAGCAAAGGCAGGCAGATCTCAGTGAGTTCCAGGCCAGCCAGGACTACATGATGAGATCTTTTCTCAAAAAAAAAAAAAAAAAAAAAGTATAAGGCACAACACAAAGTCAGGAGACAAAGAATACCCTCACAAGGACACGCAAACTTGTTTAAATACACAGTGAAAAGAAAAGCACAGAAGGCAGAGAGTGTAGTGCAGGGTTAGAGTTCTTGCCTAGCAAGAGTGAGTGAGGCCCAGGTTCAATTCTCAGCACCGTGAAAACCAAATCAAAGGAACAAAGGAACAAACAAAAAAAGGCATGGCTCTGGAGCCAGATGGCCACCTGTGGATGTGGAGAAGTCCACAGTCCACAGGACCAAGGCTCCTTCAAGGTGGAGTTCACAGGTTTCTTTTTGAACTTATCAAAGAACTATACAAAGACAACAGCATCCTGTTGTTTGGGACTGAGACAAAGGTTCCTGAGCCTCTCACTACATCTAATACTATGTGGGAAATGCTTCAGCGCTGACCAAACTCAAGCCCCAGTAAAGAATACAATGTTCTTTCTGCAGCGTAGCTGGTGTCAAGAATCCTTTCACCCAGGAAGTGCTGCCCGTTCTGACTTGTGTGTGAAGGATCCCATCCTAGGCACTGTGGCCATCTTCTCACAAGCCAACTTTTCCCCAAACTTCCTTTTCTACTTTCTCATTTCTTCTTTTCCACTCTCAGAATACCCCAGTCCTTCCCACTCAATGTAATACTATGGGCTCAGCTTCCCCTTCTGGGAATTTTCTAAAACATTTGGTTCCTTTAGCCAGTACCTACCTATACAATTCAGTTCCTTTGTCCATCCTGGGGCCTCACCCCGAGCTGTGCTCCCTCCCTCACCCAGGGCATTGCCCATGTTAGGCAAGCAAGGAAACTGATGTAGAAGATCAAGAACTCAAGGCCAGGCTCAGCTACCACAGGGAGATTGAGGTTAGCACGGGACCCCATCTTAAAACAAAACAAACACTACCAAAATACTCCTGTTGTCATGGTGCTAGGGGCTGTAACCCTAAGCAGCACCCCACCTAACGAGCTGCAACCCCAGACCAGGAAGTCAGCTCTATGACCCTGATCCTTTTAGTCGGGTCCTTCCTGTGCAGCCCTGGAACTTATGCTCCCTGCCCCTGGCTCTGGAGTGACAGCATTGTAGACATGTGACCTGCCACAGGCTCTATTTCTTTACAAATTTACCTTAAACTAGTAACTCAATGAAGTTAAAAATGAAAGGACCAGACACACAGACTACACACAGACAAGTGTGTGTGTGTGGGGGTGTTTGGCAACAGAAAACAGCAGCAGGGAAATGAACAGGAAAGCAAGCAGATGCTCAAGATAAACTCTGCAATCCCTTCCTTCCTAGATTTGCTCTTCCACAATTTAAAGGATTTACTTCCAGAAGTCTCTGTTAGAACCAACACATCTCTTTCCCACATTGTCAATTGTCAAATTAAGTGTTAAAACCTGCACAGACTTTACAGCAGAGAAAGGACCCTGTCCCACAGTTCTAACTGCACCTGCAGGGAGGGAAGATACATGTACAAAATGGTCTATTAAGGAGAAAAAAAGGGAGGCAGAGGCAGGCGGATTTCTGAGTTCGAGGCCAGCCTGGTCTACAAAGTGAGTTCCAGGACAGCCAGGGCTATAAAGAGAAACCCTGTCTCGAAAACAAACAAACAAACAAACAAACAAACAAACAAACAAAAAAGGGCTGGGAGGTGGGGGTGACACACACCTTTAATCCCAGCACTCAGGAGACAGTCAGTCGGGGTCTCTGTAGTTTGAGGCCAACCTGGTCTACATAGTGAGTTCCAGGACAGCCAAGACTACACAGAGCAATCCTGTCTTGGAAAATCAAAAAAGGTGGAGATATGCTCGGCAGGTAAAAGCACGGAGCACTGGCTGCTCCTACAGAGGACCCAGGCTTAACTCCCAGAAGGCAGATGGCAGCTCACAGCTCTGCAGCTCCATTTCTAAGAGACTTGGGCCTTCCGAAGAGACTTGGGCCTTCCCTGGCATACAAATAAAATTGAAAATCAAAACAAAATAACCCACCCCAACCAAAAACAATAGACCCAGTGTACTAAATAATAATCTTTAATCCAAGATAAAAAAGATGTGTAAGATTGCTTTGTTGTTTTTTTGATAAGGTTTCATGTAGCCCAGGCTACCCTTGAGTTTATGACCACCCCCCAACCCCCACTTCCACCTGGGATTATAAGCTTTGGTCACCATGTAGACATTTTTGTTTTCTGTAGATATATATTCTTCCTAACAATGTTCAAAATAGTCAGTAGAATGGACCTTATAGGTAGCAGGCTTGATAACTACAGAAGTTATGAATGGCTTATCTAGCAAAGATCCTCTTAAGCATCAAATAAACTAAGAATACGTTGCTACATTTGCTGACTTATTTGTGCATGTGTGTAGCACCTGTATGTGTACACTCCTAATGGTGCACATGTGGACAATTTGCAGGAGTCAGATCTTTGCTTCCCTGTGTGAGCTCAGGTTATCAGGCAAGTGCCTTTATCTGCTGAGCATCTCAGCAGCATCATAGCCAACAATCTCTAAGTAGAATGAAAAGATTTCATTAGAATTCCTTTACTTCTTTTTGAGGCAAGGTCTTGTAGCCAGCCCAGATGGCCTCAATCATTACGTATCTAAGGATGACCTTATGCTTTTGGCCCTCCTACTGGGACTACCTGCAGGTGCCATCACGCTGGGTTTGTGTAGTGCCAGGATCTGAACTCAGGGCTCTGTACATCAGAGGCAAGCACTCTACTGACTGTTGCATATATTCAAAGTTAATCAGAATTCTTTTTATCAATCTGCAGCCAGGAGTAGTAGGGTACACTCATAATTTCAACATGTAGAAGCAGGAGGAAAAGACCTCAAGTTTATCTTTGGTTACACAGAGTTTGAGGGCAGTCTAGACTGTGTGAGACCCTGTCTAGAACAAACACAAACACTTCTTGTATTTGTTTCTGTATGTGGGCTAAAAGGAAGATGTCTGCTGAGTATACTGTTGAAAGCTAAAGAATCAAACCATGATGACAGATACTGAATGTCAGTTTCTAGCACAGGACTTCGAGAAAAACAAATAACAGAAGGACCCATGTACGTTGCTCTTCGCAATGATGTGAGTAAGATTTCCAAACAGGCTGGACTCCCAAGATGCTTGCACAGTCCATGAGTACAAAATAGAATGGCCCACAAAGACTGCAGAGCAGATAGATGGTAAGGAACCTTGAGTTACTGTTTTACACTTTAGACAGTACAACATAATAAAAAGGCAACCCAACTAAATAGGCCAAATATCTCAGTCAACTTTTTTCAAAAGAGCATACAGACTCAAGGAGTGAATGAAAAGGTCAGCAGCAACACTGGCCACCGAATGAACACCCCAAGCACAGTGACCCACTCCCAGTCAGCCAACATGGGTAAGAGGGATAAACAGCCCAGAGCCGTGGATTGCTCACACCGAGGGCAGGAACGGGAAATGAAATGCCGCACATGCGGTGAAATGGCACGGGAGCTGAAAGACAAACCTGGGCTACAAGGTGAGTTGGACGCTAGTCTGGGCAACCCAGACTTTACTTTCAAAGAGAGCAGGGGGTAGTTATGGGCTGGCAAGATGGATCAGGGGGTAAAGGCACATCTGCCAAGCCTCATTTGATTACCTCCGGTGTAAAAAGAGAACCTACTCCTGAGAGCTGTCCTGTCTATGACACTCATGACTGCAGGCACACCATGAGCAGGCACACATACACATACCCAAATGTTATAACAAAATCTTAAGTTATGTAATTCAGCAACATAATCCTAGGTGGTTATTCAAGAACAGTAGCAACCTAAGCATCTATCAAATGATGAATTGCTAGAGATCAGTACCTATCTTTGTGGATGGGCATGCATTCTTCTAACGTGTAAGTCCCTGGGTTTCATTCCTAAGATGGCAAATGAAGAAATATATTAAGAGCTGGAAAGATAGCTCACTAGCTAAGAGCACTGACTGCTCTTCTAGAGAACCCAGGTTCCATTTCCAGAACACACAGCAGCTCACACTGCCTGTAATTCCAGTTTCTGGACAGCTAACACACACAGAGCACAGACAGACAGACAGACATACAGGCAAATGCCCACAAACATAAAATGATAAATAAATCTTTTAAAAAAGGAAAACTATTGGGCAAAAATGGTCTTTCTATACAACAGGCTATTATCAAGTGTGATATGTGCTACAATAAGGCCATAAAGTGCATACACGGTTGACAAGGATGGGGAGGAGGAGCTGAGAAGAAACTGGCCATTACTACCTAGAGACAGACACAGGAGTCCTTTTTACTCTTTCTCTCCCTTCCCCTTTCTTCCTTCTTTTCTCTCAAGATGGTTTGTCATGCTGCTCTAGCTGGCCTGGGACTGTAAACCTATAGGCCATGAACTTTTCAGCATCCCTGCCTCTGTTGCCTGAGTGCTGGGATTACTCACAGGTAGGTTCCAGCAGGCCAAGCAAGCTTCTTTTAGAAGAATAATTGATGATAATGCGTTTCTACACTATGGTTATGGGCTGTGTAATTCTGAAAATCTTAGGTGAATTATATCACTAACTGTATAGCACACAATTTATCTCTTAATAAAGCAGTTGCTGGGGAAAAAAGGTATATAGTCAGCAACATTTATTAAACATTCCAGGAGCTGGAGAGACGACTCGGTGGTCAGGAACACTGGATGCTCTTCCAGGACCCCAATTTAACTCCTAGCATACACATGGCAGCTCACAACTGTGTGTAATTCCAGTTCTAAGAGCATCCAGCACCCTCATGCATACATACTTGCAGGCAAAACACCAATACACTTAAAATAAAAATAAATAAATCATTTTAAATATTCCAGTATAGCATATAAGCTATGATTGGAAAAAAAATGCAGCCTAGCAAAATACTTCTTCGTGGTCATTAAAATTTTTATTTTCCTAAATTGTTCAATTTGCTTTATTTTTTTTTATCATATACATACATATGAATGTACATACATTTGATTTTTGAGACAGGGTTTCTCTTTGTAGCCATAGCTGTCCTGAAACTGACTAGCCTGAATTTAGAGATCCTCCTGCCTCTGTCTCCTAGGAGTGAAGGCATATGCCACCATGCCTGGCTTTATGTTTTTGATTTCCTACTTGTTTTAGACACTTAGATCTTCTATCTACAATTACCATCAGCCATATATTGTATTCCTTAATACTCTCCAGATTTTCCAAAGTCTTTAACTGAATTTACCTATCCATTGATTACTATGTGATTTTGGTAGATGGATGTGGTTTGGTACATGCTAAACATGTACTTTGCCACTGAGATGCACCCCTAGTCTCCATTCATGATATCTGTGTTACAAACTAAGCCCCTATAAAAACCTGGGTTAGCTGTTAAACTCCTCACACTCTGCTAGTCTGTGTGCACAGCCCCAAAGCAATATCATATATAAGACTTCTCAGGTGTGCTATACCCCAGGCCCCCAAGTTTTAATTGCTATACCCTTTCTACCACATTCAAGTTACAAAATAAGAGTATGTTCCTGGTATCCTGGAGAACAAATAATACATGCTCAATATACTGACAACCACGTTCTGACTCTAAAGCTTGAATCTGCTAAGTGTATATAGACCTCCTGTCACAACTTTTTTTTAAATGTCTTTTCCCCCCTAAGATTTATTTATTTGTTTTATTTATGAGTACACTGTCACTCAGACACATCAGAAGAGGGCATCATCGGATCCCATTACAGATGAGCCACCACGTGGTTGTTGGGAATTGAACTCAGGACCTCCACAAGAGCAGTCAGTGTTCTTGACTGCTTGAGCCATCTCTGTCACAACTTTATGGATTTACAGTTACGACAGGAGATGTGCTCTTTTTGAAGGCAAGGTCTTTTCCTTCTCTCCACCACTGAAACTTCTCTAACAGAATGTGAGAGCCTTAAAGGGATCCTCTTGTGTTCAGAGCTCCTCCTGTGACTCCTAGACTAAGAGGGTGAGTCTTAGCACACAGACCAAAATGGACAGTCAGGTATGCAGACTGCAGCTGGACACACCCACCTGTCTGCTTCCTCTCTTCCTCTCCCACTTTCAGGGCTTTCCTCCACGTGGCTTTAGGAAATCCAGCTTTATTTGAAAAACAGTTTTGAGGGATGTTATGACTTATGCATGATGTTTGTCTCCCACCTGGCTAAAGTTATTTTCCTTCCATTTCTATTTTACTGAGCTTCAAAAAATAACACAATCTTTCATCTACTTCAGTCAACTTCTTTCTACTACATTCAAGTTACAAAATAAGAGAAGATCATTCAAGTTACAAAATAAGAGAAGACCATTCTTAGCAAGGTATACAATAGTGTCTTTCAAAGTACAGGCAGCAATGCATTAGGGATCATTGTCACCTTTAAACCTAGGCCGGGGATGTGGCTCCATCTGTAGAGTGTTCCCTTCACATACACAATGCCCTGGGCTGCTTGATCCCCAACATCACACGGAACTTGGTGTGATGACATGTGGCTGTACTCCAGCATTCAGAAGATAGAGACCAAGACCAGTGTCCTCCTCAGCTACAAAGAGGACATTCTGGGTTACGTGAGACTCTGTCTCAAAACACACACACACACACACACACACACACACACACACACACACACACACACACACTCGCTGTCTAAGGGCTAGAACGTGTAGCATGAGAACCTAAGTTCAGATTCCAAGCACCCATACTAAACCAGGTAGTGGCAGTGCCTACAACTCCAAAACCTGGGGTGGATGAAGTAGACCTAGGGCTTGCTGGCCAGGCAGCCTAGCTGAGTCATCAAACTTCAGGTTCAGTGAGAGAGACCTCTCAAGTAAGGTGGGAAGTGATAGCGGAAGGCATTCAAAGGCGACTCCTGGTCTTCCTAGGAGCCACGCAGGTACATCAGTCTTCTATGCCCACACAAGCTCATCTCAAGAATATCCATGTATCAGACAATAAGATCATCATTTTATGAAACTTCTACATACATGTGAGATAATAAAAAATGCAGACTATGAGTTAAACAAAAATGGGAAAATATACTGCCCCTGAGGATGAGAGAAGAACAGCAGGAAGGACTGAGAAGGGCTATTCTAACGTCAAGCTGCAAAGGCTCAGTTGCACTACTGAGCAGAAAAAAAGAGCTCTGAACAGTGAGGACGACTGTCCTCTACTTGGGTACAGCCTGAGAGGGACCCTTCACAGAAGCCCTGCACTGGCTTTCACCCACATTCTGGAGATCTTAAGTTAGAACTGGCACGTTTTGCTTTAAAGTTACACGTTAAGTCAGAAAAGCATAGCTCCACTGTAAGTAAGTCTTACCTTGCTCTCTCTCTCTAGTTCGCTTCGAAGCCACTCAAAGTCACTGTATCTTCTTCTAACAGTAGATTCCTTCAGCTTGAAGATAGGAAGATTTGTCTGAAACGAAAACAGTCACTCCTAAGTTGAAGAACATTAAGACATTCAGAAAGGGAAGAAAATGTCTACCACGCTGATAAGGTGACAAACATGGTTACCATACAAACACTGTAACGTTATTAAGCACAATAACCAGGCTAAGCCTTGACTACCCCTCACTATGTAGTCCAGGCAGGCCTTGAACTTGCTATCATCCTGCTCCGGCCAGTTAACTCTTCTTTTGGCAAAATGCTGGGGCCTAGAGGCTCCTCACACCAACCTGAGACTCATTCTCCAGTCCAAAAATGTAACTCTGGTTTTTGTTTTCTCCTTTGAAATTCACTTCTCTTGCAAGTGGGTGAGAGGGTATGTGGGTGTGCACGTGGAGGTCTGAGCACAACATTTTGGGTTAGTTCTTTCCTTCTGCCATGTTTTGAAGTAGGATGTCTTGTTTTAGCTGCTAATCTGTGTATTCTCATGTGTCTAGCCTGCCAGCTCTGAGTGAGTCATCGTACTGTAGGAAAGCTGGGAATACAGAAGCCCGCCACCATGTCATCCAGCTTTCCAGCAGGGGTTCTAAGAGTCTGAACACGCCTGGCAAGCACTGTCACTTGCTGAGCATCTCCCTAAACCCTAAATGGAACCCTTGACAACCTTAGGGTACCCAAAAGGTCAGAGAGTGTTAGAATTAATTTATCACTAGGAGAAAATTAGGAGTCATATAAAACAAAAACCAACCCCTAACATAAAGGGTAACTAAGGGGCTGGAGAGATGGCTCACAACCACTTGTAACAGGTTCCAAGAGATCCAGTACCTTCTTCTGGCCTCTGGTCACTGTACTTGTGGGCACATACCTATATTCACACACGCCTTTAAAGGATGCAGATCTTTACAGGAAGAGGGCATGCTTAAGAACTGAGACCATGATGGTGAGTTTTTGGAGGTTAGTCATAATGCAGCACAATTTTTGGACTAAAAGCTACTTGTTGCTATTTCTGCCAACTTTGGGGGAGTGGGTGGGTGTGGAGGGAGGCTGAGACAAGGCCTCTCTATATAGCCCTGGCTATCCTGGAACTCACTATGCAGACCAGGTTGACCCTGAACTCACCGATATCTTCCATTTCTGCCTCCTGAGAGCACTGAGATTAAAAATGTGCACTGCCAGCATTCCTGATCCAGTAACAAGAGGGTCACGACAGCCAGGGCATGTAAAGGTGCACTTTCTATCAAGCAAAAAATCAATACCAGAAACTCACACGGATACAAGGCGAGAACTAACTGTTCTGACAAGCTGTCCTGACTTCCACATGGGTACTGTGGAATGTGCATGTGTTCACACACAAATAAAAATATGTTAAGAAACATTCAAACAAGATTTGGCTGGGGGTGGGGGTGCAGCTTAGTAGTAAAGTGCTTAACTAGAAAGTTGAGGCCCTGGATTCAATCCCTAGCAGAGAAAAAAGGAAAACCACAAGTCTATTTTTAACATTACCCCCCCCCCAAATATTTTAATATGCATGTAAGAATTATAATCCTTGTACTCTGGAGGCAAAGTGGGATATCAAGTGCAAAGCCCCTGTCACAAAGTTTACCGTAGAGCTCAGAAATTAGTTCATGCAGCAAATGCCAAGCTCTATTAAAGTTCCACTTAAAACTACCGACTCTCTTGGGTCAATTTTATTCTTAATTCAGTATTGCATTTGGGAACTGAAAATTGTTTTATAGCTGAGAATCAAAAAAAGAAAAAAGAAAAAAAAAAGAAAAACCTGAGGCACCTGGAGGTGAGCACTTCCTGCTATGTAGAGCAAGGCACCGACGGACCGACTGTGCTGTAGCGTCCATTGCTGCAAGCACTCTACTCACTAACTAACCTTAATGCTGCCAGTAAACAGAAGAATGCCTTCTATTCATCAGGACCTTGAGTTCAGTTTGTAGTGGTGTCAATTTTTTCCAAGTGTATTACCTTCTATGTTGTACAGCTTAAAGCTTGGAGCCTTCTACAGATGCTACTGGGCATAACAGTGTATAGGTTTCAAGCATGAAAGCAGATCTCACAGAGGTTTAAAAGCACTTGAGTTTTCTTTCCCAGGTAACCACAACATTTGTTCATTGTATTAATGACTAGGAGCAAAACTGCACCTAACAAGACTCTTATTATACTAAAAGTCAAACTTGCCTTTAAGAGACTCTGGCTTGCTATACAGAGGAGCATTCTCACTCCTCAGAAGGGAAAAAGAATCAGGTCCCCTGGAGAGCGGGATGATAATTCCCAGAAAGAAAGCACTGGATTATTTCTCTCTAATTTCACCCATTGGCTTTTTAACCAGGCTCACCCTTCCGCATTAAAATATTAAGTCTTTGTAAGTGTCTAAAGATAGAAAGGTCTTTACAGACCTGAGTATTTCTGCAGGTGAGATTTTACATTCTGAATTCCCTCCTCTCAAATTACTTTACAAAAGGGATTAACTGCTCTCTTTATTCAGTATGTTAAGATCAAGCCTGTGAAAAGAGGTCCCCAAGAATTTTCATACTTCTGGGTACGGAAGTCTGTAAAGTTAATCTCTCAAACAACATATCAAGCTTACAGGTACAATGTTGAGGGCAGAGAGCCAGCTCGGCTCATTTTACCTCCCATTTTCCCTTTTGAACTTTTGACACAATCATGATTATATCTGATTCTCTCTAATTGAGTGAGGAATGAGGGGAAAGTCTCTTCCTTTCTATATTAGCTTGTAGTTTTTCTATTTGAAAAGGAATCTTTAAAGTTTACTCAGCTGGGTATAATTTCTCTTGTACAAGTGCTACACTGGAGTTCTAACAAGGTCTAGCAGGAAACTCTGGGCTTAGGGTGTGACCGACTAATGACGGGAGAGCCCTTGCCCAGTAGAGACTCTCCAGCACTGTAAGAACAAACAATCAGATTATTATTTTCCCAGTACATTTAGAATACTGAGCTTGACTGCAGGTGCCTGTCAATGCTTTTCCTAATTAATTTCAGAGCGGCTAGCAAGACCAGCATTAGATATGAGGATCAGAACGTCACCCACAGCTACAGAAGTGTGAGGCCAGCCTGTGCCATGTCTCAAGAATCGAGTTTTCCTGAGGCTTAGCATTTAGAAGCATTGGCTACTCTTCCAGAGGACTGGGGTTTGATCCCCAGCACCCACGTGGTGGCTCACAGCTTTCTGTAAATTCAGCTTCAGAGGACCCAGAAGAGACCCAGAGGACCCAGAAGAGAACTTCAGAGAAGTTCTCTTCTGACCTCTGTGGACAACAACTCACACATGGTACACACACACACACACACAAGTCTAAAAAAGAAGTTACCTTGATCATTAAAGATCACTTCAACTTACCTGAAAAAAAAAAAAAGAACTGCCATGCTTTTGTTTGAACTACTGACCTCCTTCTATTTGATTGTAAACTCTTGTTTGACCACTTCCAATTTCTTTTCTTTTTCTTTTTTTAAAAAGATTTATTTACTTATTATATGTAAGTACACTGTAGCTGTCTTCAGACACTCCAGAAGAGGGCATCAGATTTCGTTACGGATGGTTGTGAGCCACCATGTGGTTGCTGGGATTTGAACTCAGGACCTTCGGAAGAGCAAACGGTGCTCTTAACTGCTGAGTCATCTTGCCAGCCCTGCAATTTCTTTAATGCTTATAAAGAGCCTGCGGCTGGATATTCCCCTACTTCCTAACGTTGGCCGACTATTCTTTACCAAGCATCTATAAGACAACAGTGCTAAATATGGAATCATTGTTTAGAACGATGAATAAAATGCAGAACAATCCCTCTTGAAGCTCATGAACCACCAAGGAAAATAGAAATGATATAAAAATCTGAATTTGTGTGGTTAAAACACCACAAATAGGACTTGGAGTAGTTTAGTTCATTAATGGAGCCTTGCCTAATATATGAAAAGCTCTGGGATTGATCTCATAATTCCCCCAAATACCCCCCCCCCCAATGCCTTTACATCCTTCCCCTACTACCAACCATACACCCAAAAAAGGGAACCAAACAACAAAAGCAGGAAACTGAGCTATTTGACCAGGACAATGACACTGTGACGGTGACTCACTCTATCTAGAGCCCAGGCTGGCCAGGTGACCTCCCCTCAGAGCTCTCAATGATGGAATTTTTTTTTTTTTTTAAGATTTTTCTCTTTGACTATAAGTGTGTTTGTGTGTGTGTGTGTGAGAGAGAGAGAGAGAGAGAGAGAGAGAGAGAGAGAGAGAGAGAGAGATTTGAGAGTGCATGTGCCCAAAGGCCAGGGGCACTGCATCCCTGATGCCGCAGTCACGGGCAGTTAGCCATGAGCTGCAAATGTGGGTGCTGAGACTCAAATGGCAGTCTTCTGAAGGAGCACGTGTACTCCAGATTACAGGAGTGACTCATGACTCTCTCTGGATGATAAAGTGTCTCTAAAGGAAAGCTAAAAGGCCTGGGAGGGCTATGAACTAGAACAACTCTGTTGTAGGAAGTGAGATGAAGACATCTCAGCAGGAACAGGCAGGAGAGCCACTCAGTGAACACTGTGAGGCACGGGGAACTAGATATAAGTTCTCGCAAAATTATTTTGAATGTTTTTATCAGAAAAAAAAAAGTATGTTTCAGATCTATTTAGACTTCATTCTAATGTATAACCAAACATCATATTTAGCTGATGATATATCATTATGTAAACATTTTTGTTGTTCTGAAAACACATGTCCCCTGCATAGTCTGGGCTAGCCTCAAACCACTCTGTAGCCCTAGGATGGCCCTGAACTCTGATATTCCTGCAGCAGGCTCCTTGAGAACTAAGCTTACAGGAACACACATTTCACCTTACCTTGTGCAATTTTTAAGTACCAGGTAAAACAAAAAAAAAAAAACAACAAAAAGATGGTCTGACAAGATGGCTCGTCAGGTAGGGGCAGCTGCTGCCAGCAAACCTGATGACCTGATAATGATTCCTAGGGCC
Organism: Mus minutoides; assembly: GCA_902729485.2. Lineage (NCBI taxonomy): Eukaryota > Metazoa > Chordata > Mammalia > Rodentia > Muridae > Mus > Mus minutoides. Next base: position 108,614 of record LR749773.1, read on the forward strand.
CACATGATGGATGGAGGAGAGAACTGATTCCCACAGGCTGTGGTCTCCACAATCTGTACCCTGTCACTGCATGTGCACACACTGAGTAAATAAAAATGTAATTTACTGAGACAAGTTCATTCACTGAGGCCTGGGGATTTTGACTGGCTAGACTGGGGCCAGAAAACCTCCAGGATTTGCCTGTTTCTATCCAGTCTAGCTGGGGTTACAGACTGTGCCACTACAGCCAGCTCTTACATAGGTGCTGAGATCGGAGCTCAGGTTCTCACACTCTACAGCAAGCATTTATCCACAGAGCCATTTCCTGGGTCCCAATGTGTCTTTGAATAGAATATTTGTAGGAAGAGATGACATAGCTCAGGGGTTGGGAGGAGAGTCTGGAGGGACAAGGGGAAGGTTTCCTGTGAATCTTTGTTTTATTTGCTTACTTGTACATTTTAAAAGACTAAATGGGAACAGACAAAAACAAAAACAAAACAAAGCTACAGTATAATTCAATACCCTGTATGTTGTTTCCCTCTATTTTCTCTAAGTTAGCAACATATTTTATAACTCTTTTGCGATAACCTAAAAGGCAGTGACTCCCATGTTATAAGAGCTGGCCTTTGAGTCTGTGTAAGGATAAGAGGGAAGAGACTATTGGAGTTCATCATGTGCTGAGTGGCTTACTAAAGTAGCAAAGCTGGTAACTTGTAGCTGTGCCTTCATTCTTCCTTTACACTGCTGGAGTTTCAGTATATCATAGCAGGGTACTGAGTTATGATAAACAGGAAAAAAAAAACTTGTTTGCCACTGCTGCAGTCAGTTCCAAGTAGTCCCATAACCCCACATCTGTGATTAAAACAAAACCACATTCTTATAATATTTCTGTGTTGTTTTTTTTTTTTTAAAGAAACCAAAAGTCCAGAATTGTCACTATGTATAATAATTGTCACTACTTACGTATAAGTATTAACATACTTAAGAATTTGGATCCAGAGCAATGGCTTGGTGGTTCAGAGCCCAGGCCAATCTTCAAGAGAAGTCATGTTAGAGACCCAACACCAACACAGAAAACCACAACTGTCTGTAACTCATTCCAAGGGATCCGTTATGTTCTTTCTGGCCTCCACAGGCACCACATGCAAAGTCATACAATAGGCTTAACACTCATAATCATAAAAGTTAAAATAATGGTTTGAAAAATTAAGTATAGGGGTATGGGTTTGGCGACTTATGCCTGTAACCCCAGTACTCAGAGGCTGGAATAATGGGTTATAGGCAAACCTGGGCTACAAAATGAGTTTGAACTACACCCTCAGACCTTTATACTAGTTTATAAGATTAAAAAACTTATTTTGGATGGGCAGCAAGGTCACAGGCCTTTAATCTCAGCACTCAAGAGTCAGAGTCAGATAGATCTGAGTTCAAGGCCAGCCATATCACTATCTGGTGTGCATAGTGAGTTCCAGGATAGCCAGGACTACACAAAGAAACCCTGTCTTGAAAAACAACAACAACAACAACAACAACAACAACAAAAAAAAAAACCACCAAAAAACCTTTTAATTTAATGCACATGTATCTATGTCTAAGTCCATGTCTGTGCACAAGTGTGCAGGAACCTGCAGGTCAGAAACTGATGACCCCTGTATCTGAATCAGAGGCATTTCTAAGCTATTGCTCTGAGTGCTGGGATCCAAATGCAGAGGCCTCTGCAAGGGCAGTGTGTGCTCTACCTGCTGGGCTTTCATGCCAGCCTCCTTACTTCTGAAACCCAAACAGTTCAGGGAGCCACATGAGCTGTAATCTACAGTTGGCTTGCTCCATCATGACTAGCTCCATGTCACGAGTTTTGGCAAGGACACCAATGCCTTCTGAGGACCCCACTTGACGTGCTCAGAAGGGCCCTGGGTTCACACTGTTAACGGGACAGCCTTTGCCTTGGCAGATTTCTCCAATGTAGTTAACTTTCAGTCTCCTTCCCCTCTATCTAATCCCCCAACCTCTTTTTTTCCTCCCAGAGCTGGGGCTCAAGTCCAGGCTGTATATATCTAGGTGAGCACTAGATCACCTGTCTGGGCACCCATCTTTCCCTCTTTCAAGCATCTTTCCCCCTTCCTCTAACACCTGTCCTATATATAGTTCAAGAGTTAACGAAGGCCGGGCGTGGTGGCTCACGCCTTTAATCCCAGCACTCGGGAGGCAGAGGCAGGCGGATTTCTGAGTTCAAGGCCAGCCTGGTCTACAAAGTGAGTTCCAGGACAGCCAGGGCTATACAGAGAAACCCTGTCTCAAAAAACCAAAAAGAGTTAAAACGAAGGACAAAACGAATTCTGCTTCTTGGTAATTCATGTATTTGGGTGAATTTGCCTAAAATGTATTTTTATCAGTACTTAGGAGTGAACACAGGCCCTGAATGCTAAGCATGGGTTTCACTAATTAGTTACACCACGAAATCCATGTGCCTGATTTTACCACTAAGACAGAGACTAGTTTTTTTTACTGCAGAAAGGGGCCTTCCCTGCCAAATACTGTGTGAATAAACAGATTGTGTTTTATGGTCACAATCTGTTGATTTAACATACACAACATGAAGAGATCTTATAGTTGAGTTGGCAGAAAAAAAGGAAAGTATATCTGCCTCTGTCCAAAAGAAATCCAGGGTGGTGCGTACAATTCTAATGTATCATTCTTGCCTCATCATTTGCAATTAATAACTGGATTATTCTAAGCTCATGAGAAAGACTACATTATAAAATCATAGAACACAGCTACACACGGTGGTGGCGCACGCCTTTAATCCCAGCACTTGGGAGGCAGAGGCAGCTGGATTTTTGAGTTCGAGGCCAGCCTGGTCTACAAAGTGAGTTCCAGGACAGCCAGAGCTATACAGAGAAACACTGTCTTGAAAAAACAAAACAAAAACAAAACAAAAAATCATGGAACACAAAGAAAACTAGAAAAAAAAAAGTAGGTCTGATGGTGCATTCCTACAGCCCCAGTGCATGGGATGGAGGCAGGGGGATAGAGTTCAGGGTGATCCTCAGATACACAGTAAGTATTGAGATCAGCATGGGCTACCTATGACCCGTCTCAAAATCCAAAAGAAAACTAGACAACAACAAAACCCAGAAGCATGACACCACCTTACTGCTGTTAATGTCCTTTAAACACCAGAAGCAAAACATAGCAATGTTAGGAAAGATCTCTGTAGCCTGTACTCTTTGCTATTTATAAAAAAAATTAAAATCAGCCTTTTTTCCCCCCTCCGAAAACTGTACCATTAATCACATGGGTAAGACCATCAGGACTTCAAATGGACAGCGAGAGAGGACAAATTTCTGAAGCCATGGTACAGAGCTCTAAAACAAACACTCCCTTCAAGTCTAAGCACAGTAAGCTGCTCCATCATTAGTCTTAACCACTAACACAGGCTGACCCATCAAAGTCACAGCTCACATATACCCTATATGTAACCCTTTATCACTGATACCAGGCAGAAAACCAAGCTTTAAAATGCAATCAACTGAATATAGCTTAACAATAGATAGGAGGAAAATGTTTACTGGGTGTTTCTAGTATTTCTTCAGATAGTGTCACGTGTGCACTTGAGAAAGACTGGCAACAACATCAAAAGTACACCCAACAGACCACACTCTATTCAGCAGACCCTGGGGTGTAAGCGGATGCCCGCTCCAGGAGCTCACTCAGCACCTGCGTTTCTTCAATATCTGCATCTAGAGATAAAGGATAAGCTGCAGTGCGGAGCGATTCCCTCTCCTCTCCCTCCAGTACTTCTGAGGCTTACTTCACCCAAGACAGAACAACATGAATAAGCAGAGATACAGTTTATAACCTAGATGAACTCCTAAATATGGCTGGAGAGAAGTCACTTGAATGAAGAATAAGCTTTTTTAGTCTGAAGAACCTTTGAAATGGAGACTGTGCTAGGCCAAGGTATTTAGTTTCATCCTTTTTTAAACTAAGGACATGGCTCTCCAATGATACAATTCTTCATTATTATAAGGAAGTATGCTTTATGGTATAATTTCCAAAAAGGACAACAAAGAGTTATTTAGACTAGCTTAATGTATAAACCAACTAACTCCATGTACTCTTCCCACTTTGTTTACAGCCTTCATTTATGAACTGCCAAGAACATGAAAGGTTTTCAATGAACAACTTTTAACAGAAATGTATAATAATTCCACTATCAAGAAAAATCATGTACAGGTTTACAATCACATAATTCTACATACTTATGGTAAAAAAATAGGCCTATAAATGAATATGTTACTAATCTAACATTTTTTGTACATTTTATATGTACAAAAGTTTAAAATTTGTATTTAATATGTATCTTCCCAACTTGCCTAACCCTAAGAATAATACCTAGAAATGACTACCACCTAGAATGGGATCCAAATGGTCTAGGGTAGTGTAGTAGTAGCTTTTCTGTTGCTGTGATAAACACAATGACTAAAAGCAATGTATGGAATAAAGAGTTAGGCTTAAGAGGGTAAGACATGTCATGGCAGGAAGGCGTCAATACCAGGAATGACAACGGGAGCAGGAATCTGGTGCTTACATCTTTTTGGCTCCTTTTTCTGTTTTTGAAGACAGGGTCTCTCTGTATAGAACAGTTCACAGAGATCTGCCTCTGGCTCCTGAGTGCTGGGATTAAAGTGTGCACATAGAGAATGCTCACATCTTGAACCACAAGCACAAAGCAGAAAGAACAAACTGGAAGGGGCCTGAAGCTTTAATCTCAAAACTTATCCCAAGTTCTTCCATCAAGTCTCCACCACCCAAAGCTTCCCTCTGAAATTCAAAGTACTCCAGGCAGAATCTAGCCATCAGCATTTTAAAGAAACCCTAGGATAGAGACAGAGTTGAGAACTATAGCCAAGACTTACTAACATGAATTAAGGCAAAAACTCATGAATCTTAACATAAATTGATTTTGATGTAGCTAAGATAAATATGAACAACATGTTGTCTTGCATAAAGATCGAGAATACAATGAGAAAACTGGGAATGGTATGCAAAAACCAGAGAGTGGATTTAGGATGTAAAAATGGGGAGAGACTATTAATTAGGTGGCTCTATTCAACAATCTTAAAATTCTTAGGGAACCAATAAAGACTTTGAACAGCTAATACAATTTTGAAAAAGGAAAAAGTTAAAGGCAATTACATTTTCTGAATTAAAAATAATGAAAATGTTGTATGGGCTGACTAGATAGCTCAGTGAGTAGAGGCACTTGCTACCAAAACTGACCACTGGAGTTTTATCCTCAGAAGTCACATGGTGGATAGGCCTTGGGGTGGATCTTTAGTACCACCAAAGCAGGCAAGGGTGCAACTTCCACATAGCTGGATGGAGTGAGCTCAATAAAGCCTCTTCCACAAAATTGACAAGAAAGTAGACAAATGAATTAAAGACAACTACCTCTGGCCTTTGGAGATTGGGCAATGGCACAAACAAGCTGAAAGCACTTACTAATAAAACCTATGGGCTGGGTGGTTGAGAGCCTAACACCCATGCTCTTAGGAGGCTGAAGTAGGAGGACTTTGAATCCGAGGCAGTGCAAGCTACACCAGATGCTGTTCCAACAACGAGCTACTGAAGAGTGGAAGTATGGGATTTTGGACCAGACTGTAACTATCATACCAGCTCCCACTTGAATCCAGCAATGATAGAGAAAATAATAAAGTTGTATTCGCAGGTATACTACTAAAAAGAAAAAAAGTGTTCTTGAGAACTGAAAATTGGGGAGGGCAAATACCACAGGAAACCAAGATTGCAATTCTAAGGTAAGCAACAAACCAAGAGACCTGATGAACAGAGGGGGAAGAGCCTTCCTTGATAGGCTTCCGTCTTCTCTTGGGTAGCTTGAAAGGTTGAGTGTGCGTCCATAAAACTACAAGCATGAGAAAAACTGGAAGTTAGGAACACTGGCTATCTACAGAGCTACAGCTAAATGTGACGCCTTCCACAGATAAAGGACAGAAACAAACACGAGAATCTTGCTATGTAAAAGCTAGGATAAACTCATAAGTTGAACACATTGAATACATTCCCCAACCGACATACTGATCCCTTCCAAAGGCCTAAGTTTTCTAGCTTTTTATGTATTTATGTACAACCTTTGACCAGTGGCTAATCACTAGTGTACAATGGTCCAGGGGTGACCCCAGGAGGCCAGGCTTAAAACCTCCTGAAGAAAAAACAAAAACTGCTCATTGAAACTGGTTCCCATTACAGACTTAGAAGCAAATCCCTAAAATAAACAATAGAAACGATGACATGATGTGTCTCTGTCAAACTGTCTTCAAAACTTTATGTTTCCTTTTATTTTTTGACCATAGATTGACAGTGTCTTTAACTTTAATCAGAGGTTGTTTTTGTAGTGGGCTATATATATTGCAGACTCATAACTGGCCAAAGTATTAAGAATAAGTGACTCGTGGTGCTGCAAGCCTGTAACCCCAACACTTGGGAGGCAGAGACAAGTGGATCTCTGAGTTTGATGCCAGACTGATCTACAGAATGAGTGTCAGGACAGCCTGGTAGGGCTACACAGAGAATTCCTGTCTCAAAACAAGGTTATCAAGAGATCACTTAAGAGAATGGGATGTGAAGTCAATCTACACCTGGAGTTTAGCATGAAAGTATCAGTGACCAGAGTGACAAGTAATTAAAACAGATCGGAGGCCAGCGAAAGTCAGGGAGCCACATTCTAGTACACCCTGAGCTGTCCTGTCCATCTCAGAGGCCACCATCAGTTATGATCAAACAAGCACGAACTGAACAAGCCAAAATCAATTTCTGAAAGACTAGGCAAATGGATATCTGGTAGTAGGAATCTAACATCCCAACTTAAATGATTGCTAGGGGCTGGAGAGATAGCTCAGAGGCTAAGCACTTCTGCTCTTCTAGAGGAGCTGGGCTGAATTCCTAGCATCCACATAGAAGCTCACAACCATCCATAACTCTAGTCCCAGTGGATCCGACTCTCTCTTCTGGCCTCTGCAGGCACTGTTTCCACACAGTTTACAGACATAAATTAGGGCAAACACTAAAATTTACACCCTCTGGCAAATTTAAATGATTGCTGGGTACTGTATTAGGAAAATTCTAGAGCACAGAAGACCAAAGAACACACTCCTCGGTAACTCACCAAAGAACTAAGTGTTTCATAATTGATGGCCTAAACACCTGAAGCTTTCCTTTTTTCCTCTTTCTTAGCCATGGTCTCTCTACATAGGCTGGTACTCATTATGTAGAGTAGGATGTTAACCAAAAAAAAATAGACATCAACTACTGAATCTCCTGTCTCTACCGAGTGTGGGAATCACAAGTGTATACCACTGATATGGTATGGACATCAAATAATTCTTAAGCCGGGCATGGTGGTAACCACCTTTAATCTCAGCACTTGGGAAGCAGAGACAGGCAGTTTGAGTTTGAGGTCAGCCTGGTCTAAAATAGCCAAGCCTACATTAAAAAAAAAATCCTATCTTGAAAACAAAAACAAAAACTCTTTGAGGGCTGGTGAGATGGCTCAGTGGGTAAGAGCACACACTGCTCATCTGAAGGTCCTGAGTTCAAATCCCAGCAACTACATGGTGGCTCACAGCCATCTGTAATAAGATCTGACACCCTCTTCTGGTGTGTCTAAAGGCAGCTATAGTGTACTTACATATAATAATAAGTCTTTAAAAAACAAACAAACCTCTTTGTATGTATGTATGTATGTATGTATGTATGTATGTATGTATGTATGGTGTATGCATGTGTACTCAAAAAAACAATTTAGGGGAATTTGGTTCTCTTTTCAGCTCTAACTTTCAGACTGGACTTGGAGTGAAAATACTTGCAGAGGCAGGTACCTTCTATACACTCAGCCTTCACATGGTCTTATGAAAAAAACGTTCTTCTTGTTTATCCTACAGACTACCTAAAGTTCAGGAAAATTGTGCAGTTACATAGTAGCTAAAAAAACTTTAGGTATGTTTTGTACTTTGATACTTAGGAGCTACAAGATGCAAAAGGACTTTTCTCCTAATGCATGCAAAAAAATGTGACACTTCTGATTCTAGAACCTTGCTTAGAAATTCCGGTAGGTCAAAAGCCTGACAATAAAGCCTGACATTATGTCACAGTTAAAGACTGTGTTGTGTATGTACATCAGAAAAAAAAAAGTTTAGGAAGTTCTGGGGAGATGGAAGGTTCAGAGCATCAGTTTTGCCACACAAACCCAAGAAACTCAAGACTTTGGATACCCAGAAAAGGGTAGTGTGGTATGTGCCTATAGTCCTAGCACCCAAAGGTTAAGACAGGAGGAGCTCAGGGACTTGCTGACTAGCCCGTCTAACCAAGTTATGAGCTTCAAGGGCCCAAGCCTATCATTACTTGATGCTGTCCTGTGGAGCAAACAGGCCACACAGGCACATGTGTATTTGGGTGTNATGCATACAATACCAACCCCAGTAAATAAATGCTATAGCATTATATAATCCTCTCATTTTTCTTTTCTTTCCTATTTGTTTTTAAGATGGGGATGTTTGTCTGTTGCTTGGACTGTCCTTGGACCAAGACCAGCAGCCTTCAGCATCGTCAGGATCACAAGCATGTGCTGCTATACCTAGCTCACTTAGCCTAAGTGAGCTGTCTTTGGGAAATTTTTACTTCTTTTCTTTATAACCATTTACTTACTATCAAGAAGAACATTCAGCTTTTTCTTTTCTTTCTGATATGTGTGCACAAGTTGTGCTTGCCATGTGGCCAAGCTTGAAAGCCAGGGATTGACATTAGGATGTGTTCTTCAACCACTTAAATTTTAAAAATTATATTATGTGTATGAGTGTTTTATATGTATGTACTTCTGCACATCACTGTGTGCCTGATGCCTGGAGAGACCAGAAGAAAGCATCAGATCCACTGGAACTGGTATTATAGATAGCTATGAGCCAGCACATGGGTGCTGAGACTCAAACCCAGTCGTGTGGAAGAGCAGCCAGTGTTCTTAATCACTGAGCCATGCCTCAGCCCTCTTCAGTCAGTTTTCTTTCTAGCTTCTTATTTAAAACAGAGTCTTCTCGCCGGGCGTGGTGGCGCACGCCTTTAATCCCAGCACTTGGGAGGCAGAGGTGGGTGGATTTCTGAGTTCGAGGCCAGCCTGGTCTACAAAGTGAGTTCCAGGACAGCCAGGGCTATACAAGAGAAACCCTGTCTCGAAAAACCAAAAAAACAAAAAACAAAACAAAAAAACAAAACAAAAAAAAAAACACTCTGGAAATCAGTCTGGCGGTTCCTCAGAAAATTGGACATAGTACTACCAGAAGATCCTGCAATACCTCTACTGGGCATATATCCAGAAGATATTCCATCTGGTAACAAGGACACATGCTCCACTATGTTCATAGCAGCTTTATTCATAATAGCCAGAAACTGGAAAGAACCCAGATGTCCCTCAACAGAGGAATGGATACAAAAAATTTGGTATATTTACACAATGGAGTACTACTCAGCTATTAAAAACAATAAATATATGAAATNGTGCTGAAAGGGCCCGGATATAGCGGTCTCGGGGGAAAATATACCAATGCCTGGCAAACATGGAGGTGGAAGCTCACGGTCAGCTATTAGATGGAACACAGGGTTCCCAAGGAAGAAGGAGCTAGAGAAAGTACCCAAGGAGCTGAAGGGGTCTTCAACCCTATAGGTGGAAGAATAACCATGAACTAACTAGTACCCCGTGGGAGCGGGTGGGTAGGGGAGCAGGGCCGGGAGGGGGGAGGATATAGGAAACTTTCTGGATAACACTTGAAATGTAAATGAAGAAAATATCTAATAAAAGTTGAAAAAAAAAAAAAAAAAACAGAGTCTTCTCACTGAATCTAGAGCTTATCATTTTAGCCAATACCCAATGAGCACATAGAGTACTGCCAGTTTTTGCCTCTCAGTGTTGGGGTTAAAGACACTACCCACCACACCCAGCTTTTTGGTAGGTGGTGAAGATAAGAACTTAGGTCCTTATGCCTGTGTAGCGAATGACAGTATCAAATGCCAAACATTACCAGTCATTTGGCTAACAGACATGTAAGTGACAGAGGTACCACAAAGGTAATATTGAGACTGGTGGGAATAAATTGCTGTTATAAACCAGTAAAACCAGTAGTTTGAGGGTGGTTTGCCGTACAGTGCTAAAAAACATTTATAAGGAATAGAAGTGTTTAACATCCTTGGCCATCAGAAGAATATTGATGCTCTCTTGAGGGCCAGGCAGATGGCTTAGCTGGTAAAAGCACTTGTTGCCACACTTGACAACCTCACTGCAACCCCCAGGACCCAAACGTTGAAGAGAACAGACTCCCGTAAGTTATCTTCCAAAGGGCTGGAGAAATGGCTCAGCGGGTAAGAGCACTGACTGTTCTTCTAGAGGTCCTGAGTTCAATTCCAAGCAACCACCTGGTGGCTCACAACCATCTGTAATGGGATTTGATGTCCTCTTTTTGTGTATCTGAAGACAGCAACAGTGAACCCACATACATGAAATAAATAAATCCTAAAAAAAAAAGAAAAAAAGTTATCTTCTGAAACCCACAGGTAAACCATGGATATGTACACCAATATCCTCAGATACCAAAAACAAAATAAAACAACCACAAAAAAACTTTATCTCGCCCCAGTCAGAATGGCTATCATTTTTTTAAATTGGGAGGGTTGTATGGGTGTTAGTTAGAACATAGACAGTAGTATTGTGGGAAGGTTCATTGATTATATGACCCAGCTATAATTTATGACCACTCTTTAGGTCTAAGGATTCTGTGTCAGCAAACCAGAGGCAGCTGTATGTTCTTGTTCACTGCTATACACAACTGCCAGTGTGCAGAACCAGCCTTGGTGTCCATTAACAGATGAACAGCCAGCCAGTGGTGGCACACGCCTTTAATTCCAGCACTTGGGAGGCAGAGGCAGAAGCAGGTGGATTTCTGAGTTCGAGGCCAGCCTGGTCTATAGAGTGAGTTCCAGGACAGCCAAGGCTATACAGAGAAACACCGCCCCCCCCCAAAAAAAAAACCAAACAAACCAAAAACAGGTGAACGGATAAAGAAAATGTGGTACTTATATGAAATGGAATTGTATTCAGCTATAAAGAATGAAACTGTGACATTGCAGGAAAATAGATGGAAATGTAAAGCTGAGTTCAGAAAGACAAAAATACTATATTCTCTCATATGTATAGTTGAAAACTTATTCATGTATGTGTGGAGACATGAAAGTAGAAAAGGGTCTATGGAGCCAAAAGAGGGCAGAGAAATGTTTCAGCCAGACGGTAACAAGGAGTCCTGGGGAAATCAAGTAGTTGGAATCCAGTATCAGTATTCTACGACTCAGGCAGATAAACCATGACACTGGCAGGCAAGTACAGAAAACATAGGTGCTCCCTCTACTGGCCCATCTTCTGTACCCATACTCCTGGCCAGATTTGGGTTCTCACCACACATATGTGCACCAAGCTGGAATTGAACTTACCTCTTTCCCTTTCCCCATCTTCAATCTACCACCCCCCCACACACACACAGAGTGTGTGTGTGTGTGTGTGTGTGCATCCAAGTGCACGTGGAGGCCAGATGTCAATCTTGCATACTTTTCCTCAGGATCCACCCATGTTGGAGACAGGAGTCTCTCACTAGGACCTAGGCCTTTGAGATTAGGCTGGGCTGGCTGGCTACAAGCTCTAGGCTTCTTCCATCTCCACCTCCCCTTGCCATCACAACTAGTTTTTTACATGGCTGCCAGAGGGCTATCTCAGGTCACTATGTTGGAATAAAAGTGTGTGCCAATATGCCCAGGTCTCAGGGCTCCTCATCTTTTAGTCAAGCACTTAACCAATACAGAATATGTCACACAATAGAATTTATAAAATGTTCACTTATTGGCTGATTGTGAAAAACTTTTATTTTTGCCTGAAGTTCACTGTGTAGCCCAGAACTGGCCTCAAACTCCTATCAACCCTCCTCCCAGCCTCCCAAGTGCTAGGATTGCAGGTATGAGCTACCATGATTTATTAAACTCAAATGTTTTGAGCATTTAGAAAAGAACTAGCCCCTAGAAACTACTCAAATCTAAGATTTTTTTTTCTTAAACATGTATTTGTCTCTTCTTGATTTCTGGCTTCAAAATAGATACGCTTAGAGGTAAACCCACCAGGCATAGGTGTGTACAGTCTAGGTCTCTCCTTTTATATACCAAGTCATAGAAGCTGACAGTTTTTAACCTATTAAACTGCCTCTTCTTCAAACACATTTGTTTGTTTGTTTGTTTGTTTTTCAAGACAGGGTTTCTCTGTGTAGCCCTGGCCATCCTGGAATTCACTCTGTAGACCAGGCTGGCCTCAAACTCAGAAATCCGCCTGCCTCTGCCTCCCAAGTGCTAGGATTAAAAGTGTACGCCACCACTGCCCAGCCAAAACACATTTTCTATCTTTGAAAATTATCCATAGTTGTTTTCACAGGATCTAATATATTTGTATTCATTATAACTATTTTAGAAGCCTTCCAATCCCATCAAGGCTACTAACAAGTATAGCTGTATTTTTCTCAGTCTTCCCTACTGCCTGTATTCCCCAGGGAGACAACATAGTATACACTAAGAAAATTCCTAATTAGGTGTTAAAAGTGCCTTGCTGGGATACTTGTTAAAAGTACCAATGCCCAAACCTTATCTATCTAGTTAAGAGTATCTCTAATGGGACTCAAAAGCTTGCCACATGATGTGGATGTATGAGGTTGGTAGAACAGGTATACACTCTATCAGATTTAAATCCCAGCTTCACCACTAAGAGTTGGGACCTTCAGCAAGCTAATGTCCTGAACAGGTGTGAATCTAGGTGTCCATTTTGTGCTAAGCAGTGTATGGTGTGGGACAGGGGTGGGTATGACAGTCTTTATCTTTTAGAAACTTCTAGTGTGAGATCCAGGAATCACAGACAGCCACCAACATGAAATCGGGCAACTAGGGCACACAGGAAGTAAAACTAGTCTAGTGAGGCAGGGTCAGCAAAATCTCATTCAAAGGGGACATTGAGCCCAAGTGCTATGGATAAGGCATGAGAGCAGAGAGGAAGTACATCCCAGTCCTGAGTGAAGCACACTTTCATCTGTCAGTGGTGCTCTGCTGTGGTCCCATAGAACCACTGTCAAGGGAGGAATTCCTCCTCTCACAATGTTAGACCAACGTTCTCCTGGTCACCTCTTTACAACAGACTCTGGCCATCTTCTTAGCTGATTTTCAGGCAAATCTTACCTGCTGACATCAACTTCTACATCTCAAGCATGCCAACATTGGAAAGCCCTTCTAAGGGTTAAAACATCTGAATACACCAAAATTAGAATGTAGATATAACAAGTTTAATGTATTTTTTAAATAAAAAAACAATTGCAGCCCATACCAAAGACTTAGTTTATAATCACAGTAGCTAGTTTATAATCACAGTAGCTCTTGTGCATTAAGCAGACTACTTCCTTTGGGAAAGAGATAAGCTTTGTGCCTTTGTTTTCGACTCTTTTAAGTTGAATATAGATCTGAGTTTGTAATCATCTAATAGAAAACAACAGGGCTCTTTTACAATTGCCACTGCCTTTATGATATTCTCCCTTTTTAAAAGATTTATTTATTTATTTATTGTTTATTTATTTAATGTGTATGAGTACACTGTAGACACATTAAATAGTAGAAGAGAGCATCAGATCACATTGTAAATGGTTGTGAGCCACCATGTGGTTGCTGGGAATTGAACTCAGGACCTTTGGAAGAGCAATTGGTATTCTTTTGGTTTTTTTTTTGTTTGTTTGTTTTTTGTTGTTGTTGATGTTTTCGAGACAGGGTTTCTCTGTGTAGCCTTGGCTGTCCTGGAACTCACTTTGTAGACCAGGCTGGCCTCAAACTCAGAAATCCGCCTGCCTCTGCCTCCCGAGTGCTGGGATTAAAGGCGTGCGCCACCACGCCCAGCTAGCCATTGGTGTTCTTAACCACTGAGGCATCTCTTCAGCCCCTATGAGATTCTCTTAAGGCTGGTGTTAAGTTAGAACACAATCTTCTGCCATCAAGGAGTGACTCCACTTGGTGGAGATCTAGAAAAACCAATCACAGGAGTGGAGAGATGGTTCAGTGGGTAAGAGCACTTGTTCTAGGAGATCCATTGCTCTCTTCTGGCTTCTGTGGCACCACCAGGCTTGCAAGGTACACATACACATACAGGCAGAACATTCATACATATAAAAAAAATTCTAAAAAAAAAATCTTCAAAAGTAGATTACAACGGATCTCAAATGTGTAATTAGAAAATATTTCAGCAGTGTATGGTACTAGTACACCCCTTTATTCTCAGCACTCAGGAGACAGAGGCTGGAGGATCTCTGAGTTCAAGGGCAGCTAAGACTACATAGAAAGACCCCGTCTCTAAAAAGAAAGAAAAACAAAACACCCCAGATCCATGGCTAGCTGACTAACTGAAAGGACTATGAAGATTAGACAACTAACTGTCCTCTGGCGTCTAGATGACTTGATTTGGGCTCAGGAATTTAGAGCAATTGCTGCTTTTGCAAAGACCCTGGGTTCAATTCCCAGCACCCACACAATGCTTTACAAGCATCTTAACTCCAGCTCCAGGAGATCTAACATCTTCTGACCCCTGAAGGCACCCAGCATGAATGTGAAGCAAATGTAGGCAGAAGGATCAGGAATGAAAAGCTAGAGTGAGTTGAAGGGCAACACTGCCTCAGAAATCACAATATAAATAAATGAATACATACATACACACATACATACAAACTATTCTGATCCTTTAATAAAATACTTCCAAATTTAGTATCAAAAGACTTGAGCCCAAAGAAAAACCTAGACATCTTTAGAATGGTGAATGATATCAAGATACTAGAGACAAGGTCTCTCTATGTAGTCCTGGTTGGCCTGAAACTCCCTTTGTAGACCAGGCTCTGCCTCCTAAGTGCTAGGGAAAGGCATGCTGGATACCCAGCCATTTTGCTACTTCTATCAAGCACCTCCCTTATTAAAAGGATCAATGTTGGTATTAAGCTTTAAACTTTAATGGTTAGGTACAAAACAAGATGGCTTTTTTTTTTTTTTTTTTTTTTTTTTTTTTTTTGGTTTTTCGAGATACACAGGGTTCCTCTGTGTTCCCCTGGCTGTCCTGGAGCTCACTTTGTAGACCAGGCTGGCCTTGAACTCAGAAATCCACCTGCCTTTGCCTCCCAAGTGCTGGGATTAAAGGCATGCACCACCACCGCACAGCTAAGATGGCTTCTTTTTATATCAGACTTGCCTCAAAGTTCATGCCAAGTAGTGTTTCTGATAATAAGGCAATCCATTTTAGTAAGTCAACTGCAAGTTAACACTAAAAAATGTAGTTGCCTGATGACCTTTCTTTTAGAAGGTTATTTATATTTAAAAGGGGACAGACTTGGTGTTGAGTATTGGGTGTCAGTCACTATATTACCTAGTCCTAGGAGGTAGGTGTGACCACCAAGGACTTCCTTCGTGAAAAGGGAAGTAGAACTTTAATTTTTTGGTACCTCATCCTGCTAGGAAATGGTATTTATTTTTGAACCCAAGGCTAACTCAAACCTCAAGAAAGAATCTCAATTTTCTCAGGTACAATTGTAGAGTCTAAATAATTGAAAAATCCCCAAACTATTAACAAACTTCATTTGAGCAGTGGCTGAGTTTCCTTTCCAGCTTTCTCTTTAATATGCCAAATAGTCTGGACCCTACACTTTCCCAGACCTTTAATCATTTACAGTGCTTGCTGCTGTACCTACCCATTATAACAATTTAAAAAAACAGTAACACTATGCCAATTATTTTCAGAAGCCCAGAGATACTAATCAAGTGATCCTAACAGTCTTAAACACTGTTCTCAAAGAGAAAAGATAAATGGAGATTGGGAAACTTGTATTCTAAAGTGCCACCATCCAGATGAAATTACCCTGTGAATTGGAGCAATTTCAATCAGTCCCTATAAAACTGAACATTTTTCTCAAGGCTAGAATTAGAGTTTAAATGTAAGATAGTTTAAAGGCCCAAACTCTGAAAAATAAAATGGCTTCCTCCATGATAAATATAATGGAGAAAGGCAAGCAGTGGAAATGAGGGAATATCAACAGTTTAGAAGAGCAATAGATAAAATTTGTTCTACCTTCCCTCCTATCCTGGAACTACACAGACCAGCCTGGCATCAAACTCAGAGATCTGCCTGCCTCTGCCACTCGAGTACTGGGATTAAAAGGTATGAGCTACATCTCATTCTACCTTAATATAAGATCATAATTACTCACAAAAATCATAATGTTGCTTAAGTAAAGCCTAATGTCTTACTACAAGGTGTTCTGAGTTTTCTTTCAGTCAATACATTATATACTAAGAATAACTCCAACATTTTCTTTTCTTTTCTTTTTTTTGGGGGGGTTTTTTTGGTTTTTTTGAGACAGGGTTTCTCTGTATAGCCCTGGCTGTCCTGGAACTCACTCTGTAGACCAGGCTGGCCTCGAACTCAGAAATCCGCCTGCCTCTGCCTCCCAAGTGCTGGGATTAAAGGTGTGCGCCACCACCGATCGGCAACTCCAACATTTTCTAAGCATTAAAACCTCAATTAGGGCTGGTGAGATGGCTCAGCAGGTTAGAGCACCTGACTGCTCTTCCGAAGGTGATGGGTTCAAATCCCAGCAACCACATGGTGGCTTACAACCACCCGTAACAAGATCTGACGCCCTCCTCTGGTGCGTCTGAAGTCAGCTACAGCATACTTATGAAGAATAATAAGAAATGAATCCTTGGACGGGAGAGACCAACCGGAGCAAGCGAGGCTGTCCGGAGCAAGCGGAGCCAAACAGGGATGGCCGGAGCTAGCGGGCCGGGGCCTGCTGGAACAAGCGGGGGACATACGGGGGCGGCTGGGAGCAAGTGGGGCTGCCGGGAGCGAGCGAGGTCGAGCGGAGCCAGTGGGGTTGACCGGAACAAGGGGGAAAAAAACCCTCAATTATGTTTTATTGTTGGAGGTTACAGAGGTGGCTCAGCCATTAAAATCTAGGCTTACAACCAAAAATGTAAGAGTTTGGGTCCCAGGACCCATGGCTGTCTCTCCAGACACGAAAGAAAGAAAAAGAAAGAAAGAAAGAAAGAAAGAAAGAAAGAAAGAAAGAAAGAAAGAAAGAAAGAAAGAAAACAATGTTATATTGTTGGGTACCATACTTCTAATTAACATATAACCAACTGCCTCATAATAAAAAATAAAGCAGAGTAAGTATATAGTTTATTTAATCATCTAACTCACTAATCACTCTTAAAAAGGACTGTCTTCTATGCCCGTAGCCAGGCCGCTCGTTAATAGTTATATCCCAATGTCAAATTCACTCTTTGGTAATAAAGGCTCGTGTATTTTAGGAAAGAGTCATCTACTAGGATCCCTTAACAACACATTCAGCAAGATAAGCACTGAGTAGTTAAGTGGAGGAAGTGAGGGCGGATCCAACTTAACTGGGACAGGAAGCACTAGCTATGGAAGTTCAGAAACAGGAATACCAAGTTTCATGCTAACACAGGGAAAAACATGCTGGTGAATAAAGGCAAAAGAGGAAGTTCTTTTTTGTGACAGGCCACATATTAAAGACAAAAATCATCCCCAAAGCTAAAGAGAAAAAAAATCACCTTTTAAAAATTTTTATTAGTTTATTTTTTTAAAGTATGTTTGTCTGTGTGCCATGTGTCTGAAGGTGCTCAAAGGGTCCAGAAGAGGGCATTGGAGCCCCTGTACCTGCAATGAGAGGTGTGTGAGCCACCTGATGTGGGTGCTAGGAACTGAACTCAAATCCTCTGCCAAAGCAGCTAAGTGTTCTTGAGCACTGAGCTGTCTCCCTACCACCTAAAACTATCCCCCTTTGAAACAGGCTTGGATAAGAATGTATTTCCCTAGGTGCACTGGAGCCTGAATTTTGCAGTCTTCAGAAAACAAGATACTAATTTGGCTCATATTTTACACATCTATACGGTTCAACGAGTAGCCTGGAAACCAGGCTATTAAGCTTAATATCTCAAAAGTTTGATGACCTGGCGTGGTGGCACACGCCTTTAATCCCAGCACTCGGGAGGCAGAGGCAAGCGGATTTCTGAGTTCAAGGCCAGCCTGGTCTACAGAGTGAGTTCCAGGACAGCCAGGGCTATACAGAGAAACCCTGTCTCAAAAAAAAAAAAAAAAAAAGTCTGATGATCCAACAGACAGGGAGACACACAACTTTTTTTTTTTTTTTTTTTTTTGAGACAGGGTTTCTCTGTGTAGCCCTGGCTGTCCTGGAGCTCACTCTGTAGACCAGGCTGGCCTCGAACTCAGAAATCCACCTGTCTCTGCCTCCCAAGTGCTGGGATTAAAGGCGTGTGCCACCACGCCCGGCTGACACACAACTTTTAATTCCAGAAGTTGGAGCCAGCCTGGTCTACATAGTAAGTTCAAGGCCAGTCAGGGGCCTACATATGAGATTCTATCTCATAAGGGGGAAAAAAAAAGTTTGATTAACTTTTTTTCCAGATCACTAATTACTTAAGAACCATTCTTTAAAAGTGTGTAAGTTTCACAAGCTAAATATATACAGCACTCCTGAGCCATACAACTTAAAAATGACTAGGATGGCAAATTCTGTTTACCACACAAAAAGTGCTTACTTTAATAAGAAATTCCTTCACATAAAAGCTAACGTTAACAGTGATCATGAGTCCCCTAAGGTCAAAATTCTCATGGTTACTATTTACTATTTAATTTTTAGCAATGAATTAATTTAATAAAATATTTTTTCAAATGTGGAAAAACCCTTTCATCCTGCTCTACAGCGTAAAACAAAGCAGTACGTTCATTTAACATTCCTCGAATCATCTAAATTACTTACAGCCAAAAACCCCCATTAGTTATGGAATTCTAAGTGTACGTTTCTACTTCACCCTATTCCTTTATTTAGTTGAAGTGAAAAAGCTAAAGCTTAAGAGAGCCAGATATTTGGATGAGTAGGGTTCCCCTTTCCCAGGCAGTTGCTTTTTTCGGACACTGAGGTAGATGACATTCCACACACCTAGGCCTTCAGCAGGAGGACAGCCAAGCATGCTAAGGTCAACCATTTCTCATCACTGCTAACCGCTTGGTTGAGCCCTACCACAAAAAAATCTGACGCGCTCCCGTGAACTCGCCATCAAGTTCTGCTCATAGACGTGTTACGGCCCAGGATACTCTTACTGTAGCTTGAGAAAGGCCTGGAAAGGGCAGCTTGGCTTCACTACGTCTTGGTAAGCGTCCAGGAAAAAAAAAAAAAAGAGAGACAGGGAGGGAGAGACAGGGAGGGAGAGAGGGCTTCAACTTTGCGCACACACGCCCCCCTCCCCCTTTCTTCCTCAGTCACACCTAGCTCCCTTTTCGGAGAACAGTGTTCTCGAAAGATCTACCTCTTCAACTCAAAATGTCAAGCCCAGGTCAGCTGCCTGAGAGGCAAGCAGAGTTCAACCCACGCCCTCATCTTCCAGCACCTTCTACCAGAGCCAGCGAGCTGGTCCCCATACAAACTGTCCACGGAGAACGAGCGAGCGAGCGAGTCCCTGGCTCACGCCTCCGCCCGCAGACAAGCTGCCCTGCAGGGGCGTCGGGCCTGGGTGGCCGCTGAGACCCCAGGGCCCCGCGCCGGGGTCTGGCGGGACATGGCGGCCCCAAAGCGAGGGATGCGGGAGAGGGGCGGACGCCTCACCTTGACCCTGATCTCGTAGGTGGTGAAGCGGCCCCGGCCGACCCCCACGGTCTGCGGGTTGCTCACGTCGATCTCGAGGAAGTTGCTGGGTGGCCCGTAGGCGTCATTCAGATTCTGCGGCTTGGTGATGAGCCGCCGGGTGTCCGCTACCGTCTCCGCCATTTCGCTGTCGCCGCGGCAGCCGCGGGCTTCTCTCCTCCACCACCGCCGCCGCCGCCGCCTTCCGCCAACGCCACCGCCGCCCGCCGCGGGGACTCCCGGCTCGCGCGCAGCGAACGGAGACGAACGAGCACGTAGGACGGGTGGGCGTTCGCTCCGCGCGAAGCCCCGCCCCAGGCTGCTCGGGCTTCCGCCCTCTACCCAAGGAGAAACAGCTGACTGTCCTGAACGCCGCGCCCGGTTCGCAGGCCCCGCGGCGGCCCCGGAGGGACACTGCGGGGTGGGGCTGAGGCGCGGCGGCGTCACGGGACTGTGGGCGCCAAGGATATGAGGAGACTACAATAACCACAATGCCTCGGGCGAGCGCGCCGCCGCCGAGTGACGCGCAGGCGTAATAGGGAGCTCTGGGGAAGGAGGTGTGGGTTTCCGGCTTTTCTGACCCAGCTTCTCTGCGGGGAGGGACTCCGGAAACTATTTTAGCTGTCCTGGCGCTTTGAAGGCAGTCGTTTGAACAGCAGGGAGGAGACAAAACTGCCTATACTGTAAGACAGCCAATCCAGTGCTTCACTGTGATCCCTGGAAATTTATTTCTAGAAACCTTTAATAAACCTCTCAAATGAATCAGTACACATCTGTAATTCTGACATTTGGCAAATGGAGAGCGGAGAATCAGGAGCTCGAGGCCAGCCAGGGCTACATAAGACCTTATCTTAAAAAACCGAGGGAGAGCTGAGCAGTGGTGGCGCAAGCCTTTAATCCCAGCACTCGGGAGGCAGAGGCAGGCAGATTTCTGAGTTCGTGGCCAGCCTGGTCTACAGAGTGAGTTCCAGGACAGCCAGGGCTACACAGAGAAACCCTGCCTCGAAAAACAAACAAAAAATGATGATGTAGCTCAGTTGGTAGATTGATTGCCTAGGATTCATAAAGTCCTGGGTCCAGTCCCCAGGAAGGACATTAATCCCGACATAATGTAATGCCAGCACTCAGAAGGCTGAGGATAAGAAGTTTCAAGGTCACTGATAGATTCGAAGCAGTAAAATAAGGGAGTGGAATTTTAAAAACCTGATAAGATCAAACTAAGGTCAAACAGTGCCTAAAGACTGATCTGGCCCCTGAAATAAGAAAGAAGACAAGAAGATGAAAGCCGGGAACCCTGTCTGAGTAAGCGGCCACTCTTCTTTCCCACAAATCCTTGTGTGTTTTGTTTTTAAGTGTTAAATCTCAAATTGCACTTGGAATGCTACTTAGAGAAGCCTTTATACAAAATGGAAGACTCTGGAAGAGGAAGGGAGACAGGAAGATAGAGGAGCGCCCGAGAACCAGGATACTAGGAGCCAGTGCATTGGGTTGTCAGCCACGACCTGAACAAAGCCATCATGTGTCCTAGGCAGTGTCACGTGACCTTAAGAGACCGTTCAGGTCAGCCTACAGAAACAGCATTGTAGCACAATCATAAAGCTAGCAAGTTCCAGCCGGGCGTGGTGGCGCACGCCTTTAATCCCAGCACTCCGGAGGCAGAGGCAGGCGGATTTCTGAGTTCAAGGCTGGTCTACAGAGTGAGTTCCAGGATAGCCAGAGCTGCACAGAGAAACCCTGTCTCGGGAAAAAAAAAAAGCTAGCAAGTTCCAGAGTTAGCAGTTTATTTCCAGAGTACAGGAGAATACAAATCTAAAACAGTGCTTGTTGTGCGAGCATGAGGACCTGAATTTGGATTCATGCAACAACAAGGCTTGCAGTACAACCAGTAACTACAACACGGTGTGGGTGGGGAGATAGGGAAGTCACTGAGGTTTTGAAGGGTCTTAGCCTGAGGTGGGGTAGAGAGCTACAAAACAATGAGCTCTAAGCTCAGGGAGACAGGATACCAATATGTGTCTATGTGTGTGTAGCAAGCATGGTGTGTGTGTGTATCTGTGTGTCTATGTGTGTATGTGTGACATGATGCCTCAGAGAAACAACTAAGAGTAATAGAAGAGGACATGGATGCTGGCTTATGTACATGCTTGAGTGCTTCCACACACGCATAGACACACACATACATAGACACATACACACACATAGACACACAGACACATACATACACACACATACATACACATACATATACACATACACACACATAGACACACACACACATAGACACACATACGTAGACACATACACAGACACATACACACACATATACACACATACACACATACATACACACATAAACACACATAGACACACACACAGACACACACAGACATAGATACACACACATAGACACACCATACTGCACATACACACAGGGGAGAGAGAATAATCTAGAATTAAAGAGAATACAGTGGCTAAGTGAAAGAAACAGTAATTTTATTTTGTCTAGACAAATGCCTAGTTATAATGGCAACAGAAAAAGTTTTAAAGGAAGCAAACAGAGAAAACAATGAATCCGATTCATAACAATAACCAAAATAACCAAATCTCAAGACTCAGTGGGAAAGAAAGCATGTGGACTTCAAGGACATCCTGGGGTACATACCAAATTCAGAGATTTGCATGAGAACTTTTTCTCAAAAACTGAGTTCAAGATTTAAATTAATAAAGAGAGGGTCTGAGATACAGTGTGGTTGGGAGAATGGCTGCCTAGCATGCAATGGGGCTGTGGGGTCCATCCCAGCACCACATTAAATGGCTGTGATCCTAGCACTCAGTGGAGGAAGGAGAAGCAGGAGTTCAAAGCCAGCTTGGACACCCGAGACCATGTCTAGAAATAATAGATGCTGGGTTTGGAGATATGTGCCTATAATCCTAGCAGTCAGAAGACTGAAGCACGAAACTCTTCATTGGAGACCAGCTTGAGATTCATATCGAGATCCTGTCTCAAAAAAAAAGAGAGAGAGAGAGAGAGAGAGAGAGAAAATTGGAAAGTTGTAGAACTTAGAACCCCAAGAGAAGAGTGTCTATCTTAATGTGGGAAACAACTGTATTAGTTACTCTGATTTTTTTCTTGTGACAAAATGCCCAACAGAAAACAACTTAAGGAGAAAAGGATTTATCTTGGCTCAGGGTTTAAGAGAACACAGTCTGTCATAGTGGGAAGATAGGGCAGAGTTTGTAGGGGTGGAGGGGCGGGCAGGCAGGGGACACAGCTGGGAAGACCCGGAAGCAGAAAACAGTGAATGTTGGCATTGGCTTTTCAGTTTTTATTCAGCCACGTCCCCTAATCTTTGGATGGTGCTGCTCACATGGTGAGCAGTGCTTCCTCCTTCAGTTTAATCTCTTGGGAAATACTCTCACACACTTGTAAAGTCTGTCCTTAGTGATTCCAAACCCAGTCATGGAAGTGGTTGGTTTCAGGACTCCCTGACCTGGGACTGAGGTGCACATTTTATATACCAAAGCAGATCTGGCCTCCAGCTCTCCCAGCATCCCTCAGTCCCTACCCGCATACCCTGCCCCCAACCCTGAACTTTCCAGCCCAGGGACTGTGCTGCCCTTATCCCAGAGGCTCTTCCCTATAAAATCCAAACATGTTACTCTCTTGTGCTCTTCTTTCCTTCTCTCTCTGCACACATTCGAGACAGGGTTTCTCTGTATAGCCCTGGCTGTCCTGGAATTCACTTTGTAGACCAGGCTGGCCTCGAACTCAGAAATCCTCCTGCCTCTGCCTCCCGAGTGCTGGGATTAAAGGCGAGCACCACCATGCCCGGCTCGGTCAGCCTTCTTAAAAGTAATTAAAAAAAAGAAGATGCCGGGCATGGTGGCGCATGCCTTTAATCCCAGCACTCGGGAGGCAGAGTTCGAGGCCAGCCTGGTCTACAAAGTGAGTTTCAGGACAGCCAGAAAAACCCTGTCTCGAAAAACCAAAAAAAAAAAAAAAAAACAGATTTGTTTTGCATGTATAAGTATTTAGCCTGCATGTATGTATTGCACTGTGTGCTTACCTGGTACCTGCGGCTGCTGGATCTCCTAGAACTGGAGTTACAGATGGTTGCAAGCCACCCTGTGTGCTCAGAGCTTGTCCACAGGTAATCTGATGGAGGCATTTTCTCAGTTGAAGTTCCTCTTGTTGATAAATCTAGCTGTGTCATCTAACTAAGATGCAGTCTTTCCTGTGCATTATAAGTGCAGTGAGTATCCTCGAGTGTGTTGCATTTGGGGGTGACTGGAGGATACAGCTGTGTGTAGATGGACGTACTGAGCTGGAAGATAAGTACATTCATAATTGAAAGATCCCATAAAACCTAAAAAATTTCCTCTCTTTTTAAAGTTGACATTTGATTACTAATTTTTAAAAACTGAAATCTGCCTGTATCTGACACCAAATGCTGGGATTAAAGGTGTGCACCACCGCCACCTGGCTCTTTAAATTTTTTTTTTTTTTTAACTAAAATGTTGAATTTGGGGGCTGTAGAGATTGCTCTGTGGTTAAGAGCACTGATGGCTCTTCCAGAGGCCCTGAGTTCAATTCCCAGTAACCACATGGTGGCTCACAACCATCTGTAATGGGATCCGATGACCTCTTTTGGTGTGTCTGAAGACAGCTACAGTGTACTCATATACATAAAATAAATAATTCTTTTTTTAAAAAGGTTGAATTTATTTATCTTATGTGTAAGAGTGTTTTGTCCGAACCTATGTGCACTGTATGTGTCTAGTGCCTAACAGGGTAAAAAGATGGCATTGGATCTCCTTGAACTGAGTTATGGTACTGGGAACCAAACCCTGGTCCTCTGAAAGAACAAGTGCTCTTAACTGATGAGCCATCTCTCCAGTTCTTGGCCTTTGACTACACAATGCATGGAAATGCATGTTTGTCTGCTGCTTCGCAAACACAGTGTATTATCCTTTTTTAAAATCTTTATTCTTGTGAATGGTATCCTGATTTGAATTTTCCTCATTTTGAATGCCTGAACACCTTTTCACAATTTATCAACTTTTTATATTTCCTTTTCCTATGCTTTACCTATACAAAGTTTTTGCCCTTTTAAATCGATGGTTCCTTTTCCTTTTTTTATAAGTTATACTTCTTTTGTGTGTATGTGCCTTGTGTTGGGAGTGCCCTGGAGACCAGAAGAGATTGTTGGTGCTGAAGTTACAAGTTATTGTGAGCCACCATGTGAGTGCTCTGAATTGAACCTGGGTCCTTTTCAAGAACAGCAAGTGTCCTTAACCACTGAGCCACCTCTCTAGACCCCGATGGCTGCTTTTTCTTAAAGGATACTTCTTTTGTAAATCACATATTACTTTCTCAGTTTAACCTTTGGTCATGATAATAACGATTTTTAACACCCAGTTCATTTATTTTATATTTATTTACTTATTGAGGCAGGATTTCACTCTGTAGCCCTTGCTGGCCTAAAACTCACAGAGGTCTATCTGCCTCTGTCTCCTGACTGCTGGGATTAAAGGTGCATGTCCCTGCCCTGTAATCTTTTCTTTTATAGCTTCTGAATTGTAAAAAATGGCAAGAGGGACAGCAAACCCACCACCACCATCACCACTACCACCAACAACAACAACAAACACTACCACCACCATCAACACCTCCACCACCAACAACAACCAGAACAACACCTCTACCACCATCACCAGCAGCATCACCAACAACACCACTACCACCACCACTAACAACAACAACCAGAACAACAACACCTCCACCACCACCAACAACCAGAACAACACCTCCACCACTACCACCACCAACAACATCATCATCAACAACAAAACCTCCAGCAATTACTGTTGCAATAGGAATGTCAGAGTGGGGTCAGACTAAAATGTAGCAAAGACAGGTGGGAATTTCCAATCAGAGAACCAGAGTAAGGGGGCCAGTGCATGGAAAACTACTGAGAGGGGGCTGATGCTGAGATTCTTGCTAAGCAGAACTAAGAAGATTCTTGCCATTAGCAAGCCAAGGGTTTAAACATCTATCATGGTTAGATGATGAAACTGATCCAGCATCTCTGAGGATTCTCTTTAGACTGACTTAGCAATGGTTTATTGAGGATGAGCATGGAAGGCCAAGATGAGGAGGGCCAGCAGAGAATAGACCTCAAGGATGTGAAGGTGATCTGACTGTGATGTCTGTCACTCCATTAATCGCCCAGATGTCCCCTTCCTCCCTCATTGCTAGCATCCTTCCTGAAGTTGCGTAGTGGGTGGAGAGTGGCTTCTGATGGAGGAGGATCTTTCCTCTGTAGTCAGGATCTGTGTTCCTCTACTAGACTGTCCCAATAAGCTCCCCAGAGTTCAGCGGGGCCTCTGTGCTGTATATTCACTGGGAGAAGCACCAGTAGTGTTAGAGAGAATACCACCAAAGATCAGTGAGTTTAAAGAGCAAACTCAGGGTTTTCTCCGACCTACCCCCTCCCCAGCTACTTAATCATTCCCAAAGCACAGAGAGATAAAAAGGTCTGAGCCTTCCTTCCCAGAAGGAATGTAGTTCTTAGGAAATCCCACTTAAGAAAGATTAGCCACCTGAGAGAGAAAAGGCTAAAGGTCTCTTTTTTTTTTTGGTAAGAATGGCTCCAAAGGATCACCTGAGAGGTTTTATCTACTTAAAACGACCTTTGGGCACATACCAGAAACTCAGGAGGTGTCTGCAGCTGGAGGGTCATGAGTTTGAGGCCAGCCTAAACCTGCATAGTAAATTCCTGTCTCAAAAAAGAAAAGCAAGAGAAGAAATATTTGGTCAATCATGAGGTGTGAAGGAGAATCCCATTCTAGGATCAATGGCATTTTGTAATCTTGTGGTTGAGTGCAAATATTCTCTTCAGCAGAGAGTCACAGTGAGACCCGTCTCAGAGAGCAAACAGCCACAAAAGAGAAGTTTCCTCCAGGACTTTTGGATCCCATTGGTCTTTTTTTTTTTTAAAGATTTATTTATTTATTATATATAAGCTCATTGTAGCTGTCTTCAGACACACCAGAAGAGGGCATCAGATCCCACCACAGATGGTTGTGAGCTACCATGTGCTTGCTGGGAATTGAACTCAGGACCTCTGGAAGAGCAGTCAGTGCTCTTAGCTGCTGAGCCATCTCTCCAGCCCACCTTGGTCATTTTTAAAACAAACATGTATGAAGCAGGTTGTATAAGGCTGGTGAGTGTGAATGTGAGCCACACCAGGGGAGGGGAGATGGCACACAGCTGGGCATAGGACAGAACAATCCCAGGACACCATAATCCCAGCATGTGGGAGGAGGAAGCATGAGGTTCAACAACTCAAGGCCAGGATATAGTGAGTCAGGCCATTCTGGGCTACAGAGAACCTGCTTCCAAACAGCAATAAAACGATGAAAGTCACATAGCACAGTCTGGGGAAGGGGCAAGGGGCTCAGAAATAGGGAGACAGAAACATAAAATGGATAGGGATTTTTTTCTCTTTTCTTGTGTGCGTGTGCGCGCATGTGCGTGCGTGCAAGCTAATGACTGAACCTAGAGTCTTGTACATGCTTGATTGCTTACTATTTCCTGTCCCTGGAACTGATTACTGACTGGTAGATCGCCTATTACTTGGGTGCACCTTTATGAGGGAGATACATTTCAAAGATAGCAATTAAGCGTCCACAGTGTAGTTGGCACACCTTTAAACCCAGCACTTGGGAGGTAGAGGGGAGTGATTTTTATGAGTTTGAGGCTGCCTTACTCTCCATAGTGAGTTCCAAGACACCCAGGGCTGTGTAGAGAGACACTGTCTTAAAAGAAAGAAAAGAAAAGAAAAGAAAAGAAAAGAAAAGAAAAGAAAAGAAAAGAAAAGAAAAGAAAAGAAAAGAAAAGAAAAGAAAAGAGAGGCTGGGCGGTGGTGGCACAAGCCTTAATCCCAGCACTTGGGAGGCAGAGGCAGGCGGATTTCTGAGTTTGAGGCCAGCCTAGTCTACAATGTGAGTTCCAGGACAGCCAGGGCTATACAGAGAAACCCTGTCTCGAAAAACAAACAAACAAACACAAAAAGAAAAGAAGAGAGAAGAAAAAAAAAATCACAGGAGGCAGGCTTGGTGGTTCACAGTAAGAATCCAGGACTTAGTGTCAGCAAGGGTTATATGAAACCATTTCAAAAACAAAACAAAACAAAACAAAACAAAACCAGACCAACTGACATAGCTCAGCAGATAAAGATGCTTGCCTCTAAGCCTAAGATTTTTAAGATTTTTGTTTGTTTGTTTGTTTTTTGTTTTTTCGAGACAGGGTTTCTCTGTGTAGCCCTGGCTGTCCTGGAACTCACTTTGTAGACCAGGCTGGTCTCGAACTCAGAAATCCGCCTGCCTCTGCCTCCCGAGTGCTGGGATTAAAGATGTGCGCCACCACGCCCGGCTTAAGATTTTTTTTTAAGACTTATTTCATATATGTGAGTACTCTTGTCTTCAGACACTACCTGAAGAGGGCATCGGAACCCACTACAAATGGTTGTGAGCCAACATGAGGTTGCTGGGAATTGAACTTAGGACCTCTGGAAGACCGATCAGTATTCTCAACCTCTGAGCCATCTCTCCAGCACCTCTAAACCTAATAACCTGAGTGCAAATCTCAGGATCTACTAGCACGGAGCAGAGGAAGATCCAACTCCTACAAGCTGCCCTCTGGCTCCATATAGGAACCATGCACACATACACTCCCGTAAGTAAGTGGGATAAAAACTAAATCAGCCAAACCAAATAAAGAGCAACAAAAACTACAAGACTGAGTACACTCACCAGGCCACAAGAGAACAGGCTAAAAATAGTAACCGCAACCAGCCTTAAATCAACCAGCTTGTCCGACTTTCTGAGGATCCAGGGCAAAGGTGAGACAGTTATAATCTCAGCACTTGGGAAGCTGGGACAAGCATACAGCAATTTCAAAGCCAGCCTGGAGTAGCACACTGAGACCCCTGTCATTTTTTTTTTTTTTTTGAGTTGAGCTGTTTTTGTAAAGAGTTGTGTTCTGTGCACTATAGTTAACAGAAAAGAGATGCTCAAGTTGAAAGATACACCTACGATGTTGGTGTAGGCGTGATATGTAGGCATCTCAAGAGAGTCGTCTCACTGAAAACCCTGTCTGGGGAAAAAATAAACCAGAAGAAAAAAAAGAAGCCAGGTGGTTGTACTTACTTTTAATCCCAGAACTCTGGAGGCAGAGGCAGTCAGAACTCTGAGTATGAGACTAGCCTGGTGTAAATAGTGAGTTTCAGTACAGCCAGGGCTACACAGAGAAACCCTGTCTAGAGGTGGGAGTTGGGGAGAAAGTAAAGGAAAAAAAAAAAACAAAAACGCTAAATCCAATTACAGGTACACCCAGAACTATGCCTAGCTTGTTACAGGGATCTGGGATTTGAACTCAGGTCCTTGTGCTTGTGCAGTGATAGCTTATATCTACTGAGACATTTCCAGCCTCAATAATGACAGTCTCTATACTATAGTCCTTCAATAAAATAAGCTATTCCAGATAAGCAACAGTCTTTTTCTTCTGGCTCTGTCTCCCATCCCTGCCTTGTGAGGAAATTAATTTTGCAGTGATTAATCTACTTTTTGTCTGTTTGCTTGTCCTTTTCTGTCTATAAAACACAGCTTTTCTTTTTGGCTCACAGGAACATTTATTCTGTTGTATGGAATGAAGTACTGTCAATTCTATAATGGAGAAGAAAGCCAATCAAGACCTTTAGGGACAGAGAGATGGCAAAGAAGGTACAGGCATTTACCCCAGCATTTACCAGCCTGGCCACCTGTGTTTGACCCTGACTCAAAAGTGGAAAAGAGTCGGTGTCCAGGGTTGTCCTCTGATCTTGTGTGCATGGACACACTCCCCTCCATCAAACTTACATCATACACGGTGACAATAGGAAGAAGAAGGAGGAGGAAGAAGAGGGGGAGGAGGAGAAGGAAGGAAGGAAGGAAGGAAGGAAGGAAGGAAGGAAGGAAAGGGAAGGGAAAGGAAAAAGGAAAAAGGAAAAAGGAAAAAGGAAAAAGGAAAAAGGAAAAAGGAAAAAGGAAAAAGGAAAAAGGAAAAAGGAAAAAGGAAAAAGGAAAAAGGAAAAAGGAAAGGAAAGACAAAGCAGTCTGGGCTGAGGATGTGGGGGTGTAGTTTGTTCGTAGAGTGCTTGCCGGTCAAGTACAAGGCTCTGGGCCCAATCCACAAAAGCAAACAAACAAAGTTTAAATTGCTGTCCCTGTTTTAGCCTTAGGGAAATAGACTTCAAGGCGTGCCAGGTGTGGTTCTCAGTTGTATTTACAGAGGAAACTGCAGCTAAGTCTTCATTTGGGAGCACCTAGATAAACAGGAGGTGTTTATCTAGAACCTGTATATTGGGTTTGGTAGGTACTCAGCTCTCCACTGCCCCCAGTCTATTGTTCCTTCAACTGGAGTGTGAGCAGATCACTATATTACTGACTATGCAGGGGACAGTGAAAGGGTTCAGTGGGTCAAAGTGCTTGTTATCAAGCTTGAAGATCTTTTTTTTTTTTTTTAAGATTTATTTTATTTATTATATGTGAGTACACTATAGCTGTCTTCAGACACTCCAGAAGAGGGAGCCAGATCTTGTTACGGATGGTTGTGAGCCACCATATGGTTGCTGGGATTTGAACTTATCACCTTCGGAAGAGCAGTCGGGTGCTCTTACCCGCTGAGCCATCTCACCAGCCCCCAAAAGCTTGATGATCTTAGTTATGTCCTGCGACTCACAAGACCCAAGGAGGGAAAGGACACTGCCCCTGCCCCCAAACACACACACACACACCTATGCACACGCGCACAAACACATGCACATAGAAGGATGGGGAAGGGGTTGGTGGGAGAGAAGGGACTGTAATTAAAAATGAACAGTGGCCATGTGTCATACATTCAAACAGGCACCTAGATGTGATTTCTGTTTGTTGTACCACTAATTAAATTCTTTTAAAAATCATTCTCGCTGGGCCATGGTGACTCACACTTTTAATCCCAGCACTTGGGAAGCAGAGGCAGGCGGATTTCTGAGTTGGAGGCCAGCCTGGTCTACAGAGTGAGTTCCAGGACAGTCAGGGCTACAGAGAGAAACCCTGTCTCAAAAAGACCAATAAAATAAAATAACATAAAATAACATAAAATAAATAAAATACCATTTTTATGTACTTCCCCTCAAGTGAGTTCCAGCATTTCTGTCCATTTCCTGCTCTTGCTCTCTCTCTCTACTGCTTGGAACTGGGACATGAAGTCATGGCTTCTGCTCCTCTCCCTGCACTCCCCAGGCTCAGTGGATGTTAGAATGCTCAGTCTCTGCCCTGCCCTGCTTTGCTTCTGCTATCAGCTCGTCAGTTGTGCATAACCCCAACAGGATCTGTGTATTACAATTCTAGTCTTTTTGGCTTTTGTATTATAAATTTCTCATGGCCGAAATTTTATATTTGATGTAAAAATCTGTTTAAGATGGAGGCAATACTCTAATCAAATAAGATCCTGTGGCAGTAACTTTAAGGTAGTTATCTCTTTCTTTCCCGCCCTGCCCTCTTTCCCCCCAGCTCCCTCTCGCCCTCCCTAACCCCTTCCCCTCCTTTCAACACAGTCTCAGTGTACAGCTAGAGCTAATCTGCAAGTTTCCACATGGCCTAGGCTGGTCTCTGGTTTGTGATACTCTTGTCTTAACCTCTGAAGTGCAGAGAGCGCCATACCAGGGTGAGTCTACATTTCTTCACATATAAGATGTGGCTAGCCAGCAGGGGGATGGTGCCTCAAGCTTGTAATTTAAGAGGCTGTGGTAGGAAGACTGCTGTGATTTTAAGGCCAGTTTGCATTCCGGTAGTAAGTTTGAGGCCAGCCATGGCTACATAGCAAAATCTTGACTCTTGATTGAATGAACAAGTGAATAGGAGGGCCCAATTATAGCTCGCTGAATAAGCATGAGGACTGCTGAATCCTCAGCAGCCACATGGCATGATAAGCATGACGGAGCAAACAGGAGGCTCTGACATGTATTAGGCAGGCAGTGTGCCTATATCATGAATTCCAGGCTCTATGAGAAACTCTACCTCAAAAAGTAAAGTGGAAATTGGTTTGAGAAGACACCCAGGACCAAAGAGATAACTCAGCAGGTAAAGGCTCTTGCTGCTAAGTCTGAAGACCTGAATTGAATCCTGGGACCTACGTGGTGGGAAGAAGAGAGGTGTCTCCTTTGTCTTTCAACTTCTGTCTGTGTGCATGTGCACATACATAAATGTGATCAAAGAAGGGGGTCTAGAGAGATGGCTTAGCAGTTAAGAGCACTGACTGCTTGGAACTGGGACCTGAAGGCTATGGGGTTGGTTTTCATATGGCAGCCCATAACTGTCAGCTTCAGTTCCAGGGTATGTGACCCACTCTTCTGGCCTCTTTGGCCATGCACATAGTGCACATATAAACATGAAGGCAAAACACTCATACACACATTACAAAAAAAAGAAAGAGGACACCCAGTATTGACTCTGGTCTCTACATGTAGATGCACACATATATGCAAACACACATGAACACATAAAACTAAATAACAAAAATAGGGATGGTAATAGGACTACTTCACTGCGTACCAAAGAGTTATTATTCTGAAGGCATTTGGGATGGTGTCTGACCCATGAGATCTCTGTGAAAGTCAACAAGAAAATGGGCTTATGCACAGAGAATACAGTTTTAAGGTCATGAGTTGAGGCCTGGACTGCCTTGATTGGGAGTGACCTTGGAAGAGTTGGGTGGTGTCTCAAGAGTAAGACGGTGCCTGACCAGAGGGACACAGTGTTGCCTTCTCTTGACCACAAGAAACCTAAGCTTAAATCTCATGAGATGTTTGAATACCTTCATTTATTTACCATGGTTTTAAGTTCAGAACATAAGTTTTCATATCAATTGAATGCGATGTCAGTTAGTGAGACCCTAAGCGGAGTAGTGTCCATAAAGATTTATATCAAAATAGTTTCCATTTAAGAGAGCCAAAAATTTCTAAATGTGCTTAGTTTCAAAGTAATTTTTTGATAAACCAACTTGAATACTGCATTGTGGGTAACAAGGTTAAATAAAGGTTCTAATAAGACAAACAGTGACAATTTAAATAAATCAGATGTTTTTGTGGAAGATTACTCTGTGATTTTCTCCAATTATTCATGACATTTCACCCATTCATATTGTGATCTGCTTTAATAGTGGAATGGGGGGGAAAAAAAAACCTCTTGTCTCCTTGTTTATTCTTTGTTCTCAAGGAGATAAGCTGTTTATAAAGACACGTTATTTGTTATTTAAATCACTTTTACTGAAGTTGTTTATTTCCTTGTTTCAGTTTCTAAAAATATTGCAACAATTGTAATGCTTCTTAGAGATGTCTATTCAATTCCGCGTGATTTGTACTGAAATCTTTTCTAAATGGGCACAGGTGCTGATGTGTGGAACACGTAGTGTGAGTCAAAACCCACAGGGTGAGCGATGGGAGAGGGACTTACTGTGTCCGCTTCTCAAATCTGGGGCGGAAACCGTTTTAGGCCTTTAAAAATTCTACATGTTTGCAAAGGACTAATGCTATTGCATGCGATCTTATAAGTATTTAATAATAGTAATAAAAATAATGATAATAATAAGTCAGGTCTAAAGCTAAAAGCACAAGCAGAGAAATCGTGCAATTTAAATCCAGAAATCTGTTCCTTAGAAAGTGGCCTTTAATCACTTCGAAGACTTTCAAGATCATAATTATTACATAAAAGTAATTACATTAAAAGATAATTTACCTGCTAGGAAAGTATCAAATTAAAGCTGAAAAGCACTACTTATAAACAGAATTAAATATATATTTTTTAAATTGTTGGACAGCAAACATGAAATTACATCTCTCCTACTTCGTTTTTCCTTGCTGTGTACAAAATTACCACAGAAATAAATTTCGGTGCTTTGATGCTAAGAAGGCACATGAGAATCTGCCAAGTGGCCATTTTGGACATCTTACATAGTAACGTACAAATCTAAACAATTGCCTGACTTAGGTAAGTGACAGGATTGATGTGTGACATCAGACCGAGTGCATTGGATGTTGGAAGAGACTGTTGATTATCTCCAGGAACGAAGAGCTCCAAATCCAGCTGGGTTGATTTGTCTGAAAAGAAAGTGAAGCCCACTCTTAATTTACAGCCGGCATTCCCGCTGAGCGAGCCCCGGTACTGCAAGCTCCAGTCTGTGGGTGCATAGCTCTCCCTTTGAAGCTGATGAGAATTGCTTGTGGTAAGTGAGATACATGCTGGGAAAATTGGACCCTTACATTGGTGTGTGTAGACATTAGCGGTCAGATGACACTTTCCTGGTCAGGGCCCACGATTTTCTCCAGTTTTGGTTTTGGCAGAAGATGCTCAGCTTTGAAAGGGACATTCCTTAAATAATATCCATGATGTCCTCCCGGTCTTACTTGAGAACTTTTCCATTATCAGTGAAGATGGATAAATAAAACTTGCCTGATTTAAATTTTATCTAAATCATCTGAGGCATCCAGTTGAAAAGCCTAACCAAACGGAACCCATCTGACTCCTCTGAAGTCTAGGCCAACTCCCTGCTAATTCGGAGTGTAGTCCCCAGGGCAGGGAGTAGAGCAGATTTACAGTTTATGATGAGCCATGTCGACTGGCATTGCAGGCCAGCTTCAGTTCCTCTGGAGAAGTGGGCTATAGATAGACACTCAGTTCTTATTGCCTGAGCACAGTTATGAGATGCAAATGCCAGTGCAACTATAATGGTTAGGTCATCAGGGGGCAGGAATGTAGTTTTGTTTGGTTTTTGAGAGAAGGGCTCTCTATGCCTTGAACCTTAAGTGTTCAGGTTTTGAATCTTGTTCCCTGGCTATTGGTAGTCTTGGGATCTGTGGGGTCTGATGCAGGGCCTGGCTGTTGGAAGGAGACATGTGGGGCGGGCCTTTGAAGGGCGTTGCCTGGCTCCTATTTGTCTCTGGGCTCTGCACTAGGTTCTTCTTATTGATCTATGTCAAGTGAACAGCAAGGTCACATGACTTAGCCACTATTGAGAGAGCCTGTCACCTTGCTTTCTCTGCTGTGATAAATAGAAACTTCTGAAAAAAAAACCATGAGTCCAAAGGAGTTTTTCCTCTGTTTTGTCTGGTGACTTGTGACAGCAGCAGAAAGGGAACGAGTCTCTCTTACTGCATACCTTGAACTCAAGATCCTCTTGCCTTAGCCCATTAAGTGCTTGTAATTATAAATGTGTGCCACCACTGATGAACATCCAGTTGCTGAAATCTATTCAAAATCCCACCACGGGGCTGGTGAGATGGTTCAGTGGTTAGAGGTGTTTAGGTCCAGAACCCATGTGGTGGAAAGAGAAAACCAACTCCAGCAAGTTGCCTGCCCTCTGGCAATGGCACATGTGCAGGTACAGGAGGGTGTGGACCTGTGTGTATGTGCGCGTGCACGCACAAGCACACACACACACACACACACACACACACACACACACACACATACACAAATAAACAAATAAATGTAAATTAAAAGAACTAACCCTAAAACCCCACTATCCGTGTCACTTGAGCCTGTAAACATACGCTTTCAGCAGTGTTAACAAGCAACAGTCTACTTGTCTTGCTGCTTTCCTATCCCAAAGCTTTCCCCATTTCACCTCTTTTCTGTGGCAAATATAGATGTACAATAATATACATCTTTTTTTTTTAACCTGCATATATGTGTGTGCACCACATACCTGGTACCCATGGAGGGCAGGAAAGGCATTGGATGGAGTGGAGATCCCGATGGTTGTGAGCCATAGGTGGGTGATGGGAATTGAACCTGAGTCCTCTGTAAGGACTATAAGCACTCTTAACCGCCCAGACTTCTCTCCAGCCCCTGAAAAGGATTCTTTAGTCTGGCATAGTATATATACTTTCTAGGTCTACTTAACTTCACTGGTGGTAGCTTTTGGAAATGTACCCTAGGACCTGGCCCTTTTCTGGCTAATATCTACTTTGTTCCCCCTTAATAGATCCCCCCGGGCTGCCCAGCTTGGCCTGCAACTCCTGGACCCAAATGCTTTTCTGCCTTGCCTCTCAAGCAGTCAGGACTGTGGGCATGTATGTGACCCTGAGCCTGGTTTCTGGCAAACTGATATAACAGCTTATTAAACCCTTTTATTTCAGAAATTGTCAGGCTTCTGAATTCTAACTGAAACATAGAAACTCAATGCATATGTAGAATTAAGCCTGGAACATTCTTGACATTTCTCTGGAAACTTAAATTTTAGTCAGTTGTTTTTTTTTTTTTTTTTTTTTTTTTTTTTTTTTTTTTTTTTTTTTTTTTTTTTTTTTTTTTTTTTTTTTTTTTTTTTTTTGGTTTTTTGAGACAGGGTTTCTCTGTGTAGCCCTGGCTGTCCTGGAACTCACTTTGTAGACCAGGCTGGCCTCAAACTCAGAAATCCACCTGCCTCTGCCTCCCGAGTGCTGGGATTAAAGGCGTGCAACACCACTGCCCAGCATACCTGAATTAATAANTTTTTTTTTTTTTTTTAATTTTATTTTATTATTTTTTTTCCTTGTTCCGGTCAACCCTGCTCCCTCTGGTCTGCCCGGCTAGGCTTAGTGGTCCCGCTCGCTCCGGTCGGGCCCCATTCGCTCCTGTCGGCCTGCTTGCTCCAGTTGGTCACACTTGCTCAGTCCCTGCTCTCTATGGTCCAAGGATTCATTTATTATTATTCATAAGTACACTATAGCTGACTTCAGACACACCAGAGGAGGGCGTCAGATCTCATTACAGCTAGTTGTTAGCCACCATGTGGTTGCTGGGATTTGAACTCAGCACCTTCGGAAGAGCAGTCGGGTGCTCTTACTCGCTGAGCCATCTCACCAGCCCATACATCTTGATTTTCTTTTTTTTTTCTTTTTCTTTCTTTCTTTCTTTCTTTCTTTTTTTTTTTTTTTTTTTTTTTTTTTTTTTTTTTTCGAGACAGGGTTTCTCTGTATAGCCCTGGCTGTCCTGGAACTCACTTTGTAGACCAGGCTGGCCTTGAACTCAGAAATCCACCTGCCTCTGCCTCCTGAGTGCTGGGATTAAAGGCACACACCACCATGCCCGGCACATCTTGATTTTCTTAAAGTCTGTTACAAAGACACTGTGGTGAGTGTGGTGGCATATGCCTTTAATCCCAGCATGTGGGAGGCAGAGACAGGTAGATCTTTATGGAGGACAGCCTGGTCTACAGAGTGAGTTCTAGGACAGCCAGAGCTACACAGTGAGACGATGTCTCAAAAGAAAAAGAAAGAAAAAAAAAAGAAAAAGAAAGAAAGAAAGAAAGAAAGAAAGAAAGAAAGAAAGAAGAAAGGAGAGGAAAAAGAAAAGGAAGTAAATGGTGCTTTATTTTTTCATTCCGTGGTCTACAGGGAGGTTCCACTAACTTAGGTGGTTAGAAGGGCTTTTGCTCGGTTAGGTTACAACTTTGGAAAGATATACTAGAGCAGTTTGAAGAGGAAAGAGACTGCATCAGCTCGGACAGAGCAAATGACAATGGATGGATTTAAGGTGTTTTAAGACAATAGGGCCAATCATATTTGAGAAAGGATGGGATGTGATGGTTGAGGATCAGAACTATATTGAAAGTGGTTCCTTGGTTCCTTGCGTGTAGCTGGGTGCGATGAAGCATAGATGTAATCCCAGTCCTTGGGAGGCCGAGGCACAAGGCTTAAGGTTAAGGCCACTTCAGGCTACTCAGTACCAGCTCAGCTAAGGGTC
Organism: Mus minutoides; assembly: GCA_902729485.2. Lineage (NCBI taxonomy): Eukaryota > Metazoa > Chordata > Mammalia > Rodentia > Muridae > Mus > Mus minutoides. Next base: position 146,230 of record LR749773.1, read on the forward strand.
TACAGTGAGTGTGTTGGGGTCCAGGGGTCACCTTACAAACCACAGGAACACCAATCTCAGTAAGAAAGGGATACTGTATTGAGCGTATGCCCCAGGACTGGTTGACCAGGGCCATAGTCCAGATTTGAGGACTGGACCATGACGCTAAGATCCTACAGGGTATTTAAGCCCCAAATCCACAAACATCTCTACCAAGTTACTTCACCAATCACGATTTAGGAATGGGGGATTTCCTTAGGAACATGTCTTTGTTGTACACTTTTCCTGGTCTCTTGGTTGGGGTATTCAACTGTGGCAGGGGACTTGCCTTGTATAACATTCAGGTCTTAACTTGCCAACCAGGATGTCAGTTGCCCACATGCATGTCTCTTTCTGCCAAGTAGGATGTCAGTTCCCAGGGAGATCTTGGGAACTTAACCTGTACCTTGACCACTCCTCAAAATGGAAGTCTTATTCCAAGTAGTTTCTTATATTGGTGCAGGTGTCTCTCTTATGTTGGGATCCATCCCAGGGGCGGCTTATATCATAAAAGCTCATGCACAGGTACAGGAAGTGCTGTTGGGTGGTTGGTTCGGGTCCAAGCTTACTGTGGGTACCTATACAAAGCAGTTCTGACTTCTGGTGATTGGTCTCCCGGGGCACAGAACATAACAAAATATGTAATATACTTGGCATTAGAAACTTTCCTAGTAACAGCAGAAACATATGTGAAAGTTTCTTTATAATGGTGGGCCAGCCAGGTAACAGGTTCCTAGGCCTTAACACTCCATGTGGACCTTAATATTTTACCTAGGTCCTAACAGGGTGGGATGATAGGAGGTGGCTGATGGGTGAGTAGACAGGTGCAGGGCAGGTGAGGTCATGGCTGGTGGGATGCACAGCTGAAAACTCCTTTTCTCTGCTGCCACAACTCCTTCCCCTTGGCACTGATCACAGTGAGTCCTATAACTGCCATGGGAAGTCCCACTGCCACTCTGTCCCTTGGTTCTGCAAGATGAGTAGAAACACTACACATTGTGTTCCACAAGCTTCGTGGAACCAGAGGGGCTGGAGAGAGCACAGCTTTCCTGAACAGGATGGCAGAAGCCAAAGCCCAGAGGCCACCAGCACCTCTGTGATGTTGGTCTGGGGGCGGGAGGTGGTGGTGGAAAGGGACCACTCACCCCACATTCTCCAGTGTGGATGCTGGGCTCCCTCCATGTCCCCTTCCCAGCATTGGCATTAAGAATCATGAGTGATTCTGCAACACTTTCCAGTTTTCCCTGATGACCCCCCAGGGCCTTTAAACAGTACACTTTGTATTTTTACTGAAATTACTCTTTTAGTTAAAGAAAAATATATCCTTATGAGCTCGACGTGATTCCAGGTCTGGGACACAGCTGTGAGCATAACAAGCACAGGGAGCCTCAGTTCTTGGAAGAGCAGATAATAAGCTAATCAATCACCTAGCAACGCGTAGTTATGTGGTCTGAGGCTGAAGTGTCACTGCCTGCCTACTGTGCACACTGCCTACCTACTGTGCACAGCACCTTGAGTTCAGGCTCTATAGTGTGTAGAGTATACAGTAGGTACCATATGATGTTGAGTGTTGTGGAGACAATAAAATTGGCAGTGTTGTGTGAGATTATAATTTTATATAAGAAGAGAATATAAAATTGGGAGTGTTGTGTGAGACTTATACATTTATTTATTTGTTTCAGTTCTGGGTAGTGAAAGCCCTTTTTAAAAAATCAGCGTGTGAGCAGGAGAGACAGTGGAGCAGTTAAGAGCACATGGACCGCTCTGTCAAGAGGACCTGGGTTCAATTCCCAATACACATGCAGAGGCTCACAACCATCCATCTTCAGCTCCAGGAGATTTGGTGCCCTCTTCTAGCCTCCTTAGGCACTAGGCACACATGTGATACATAGAGATGCATGCTGGCAAAACACTCATAAACCTAAAGAAATTTAAAAACAGGTTGCTTCAGCCATGCAGTGGGGTGGCACACCCTTTCTATCCTAGCACTCAGGAGGCAGAGGCGGGCAGATCTCTGAGTTCAAGGCCAGCCTGGTCTGTAGGGCTAGTTCCAAGACTGGATGTGTAAATCAGCAGATAAGGTTGTTCTGGTCAGAGCTTGGAGAGGGAAGGGAGGGAGGGAGGGAGGGCCAGGTCAGGCGTGGTCTGCCCATCACTGGCCCACCATCGCCCTGCTCCAGTGTGTCCTACGAGGTGGTCTGGCACGTTGTCTGACTTGGTGTGGCGTCACTTCCGGGAGACAAGCTTCTCCCTTTTCTGGTTGGCACCTTTTCCTTGTCCCAGCATGAGATTCTTGGGAACAGTTCAATTTCTCAGGGCCATTGTTTCAGTAGTGTAATAGCCAAAGGGAGAGACACAAGTGTCTCTCTTTAGACTATCTTCAGTCCCATCGGGGTGGGTACATACTTTGACATATTAGCAGAGAAAAGGCTTGCAGTTACTCTGCCACATTACACCTTCCATTTCCTGTTTCTTCAGAATTCCTCTTCTGGTGACCACAATCTGGTTTCCTGGAATTCCTCTTATTGTTCTCTTTCTTGGTCACACAATTGAAACTTTGTTTTTTCCTTCCTAGGAACGCTAGACTTTCTTGTTTTCCATAATTCCCAGCTAAATGTTCAGGTCTTTTCGATACGATCCACAGTTGAAGGGTTTACTTTTCTTTTTTTTAAATTTATTTATTTTTAAGGATCTCACACAGCCCAGGCCGGCCTATGTAACTATGTAGCTGGACTTCTAACCCTGCTGTCTCTATTTCCCAAATGCTAGGGGTGCAGTTTGCACTATTTCTTCCCAGATTGGTGAACCTTGGGCTTCCTGCTAACTAGGCAAACACTCTATCAGCTGAGCAACCCCCACCACCCTCTAGGAAGGTCTTTGTCTTTTGTTAAAAGTTAATCTTGTAGCCGGGCGTGGTGGCGCATGCCTTTAATCCCAGCACTCAGGAGGCAGAGGCAGGCGGATTTCTGAGTTCGAGGCCAGCCTGGTCTACAAAGTGAGTTCCAGGACAGCCAGGACTACACAGAGAAACCCTGTCTCGAAAAACCAAAAAAAAAGTTAATCTTGTATGGACTGGAGAAGTGCTTTAACAGTTAAAATAATGTGTAACTTATGCAGCCGACAAGGGTTTGGTTCATAGCACCCATGTTGAGTGGCCCACAGCTGCCTTTACTTAACACCAGCCAGCTCCAGGGGATCAATGCCCACTTCTGGCCTCCAGAAGAATCACTTTCAATATAGGACACACACACCTAGACAAAAACATAATCTCCTTACTCCTCCACCACAGTGTTCTCTACTTGATTCTACTATTGTCTTTAGCGGCAGCATTCATCTAGCCTAAGGGTCGCCATTCTCAAAGGAGGGCAGTCACAAATTCAAGTGTTCCCACCATCCCATGACTACCACATCCACCAGCTGTCAATCTGGGCCCTTTGGCTTTCCTGTCCCACTTATAAGCTGCTTCAAAGTATGAAAACATGTGCTATATAGAAAATAATTTCTATTACTCAACAGCTCAAACAGAGTGGCAGAAATACATTTCCGGTACCTTTCAGAGACACGTTGGACACCGAAAGAAAAGAAAATTGAGGCTATTATTATACTAGATTGGACGATGTAGGGACCCACTTGGCCACCTTCATATTATGCAGTCTTAGAAGTTCAGGAAGGTTTCTCAGGCCTAGAGACTAGGGTTCCAGTGGGGGCGGATCTGAGAGTTGGTTCTAGCCATCTCTCAGTGGGGCGGGGCGCACCCGCGACTGTCAGGACACGCCCCCTCAAGGCGCGAGGCCTCTCGGGACTTGTAGTCCCAAGGCCCACCGGAAGGCTTGAAGGGCAGGCGATGCAGCCTTTCTAAGCTTGAGGTCACCTCTCTTTAACGCTCCCTCATTTTCAGGCGTGGCCTCCTGGAGCGCCACGGCACCCGGCTGCTCCGTCGCGTCTTCTGGGTTACAATAAAGTTTTTCTCCCTGTACGGAGCTCAAGATGGCGGCCTCCTGGTCGCCCTTGGTTACCCTGCGCTCCGCTGTGCGCAGCCGGCTGACTGGGAGAGGTGCTGGGTGCGGGGCGCGGGTCGTCGCAATCCCTCCTCCGGCCCCTGGCCCTGGGAAACCCCTTTGGAAAGGTCAGTGACCGTGTCACGAGCGGGCCGTGCAAGGCCCTGGGATCACCCCACTGTCTGATCCCTCCCAGCTGTACCAGTGGCTTCACAGGTTTTAAGGATCCTAGTTCTTGTCCATTGACTTTTTGTACCTTGTTTCCCTGAAGGAGCTCTGAGCGCCACAGGCAGCTGCCCAGAGTAACTTCCATTTAAGGGTCAGAGGCCAACCCAGTTCTTTCCCAGGTACCCCAGGCCTGGAGAGGGCAGGTGTGCAAGAGCCAGGCTTGGAGGGATGGGGTAAGGAAGAGTGGGGTTGGTGTGTGGGGAGCCTTTCACCCCACCCCATCTGGGCTCTTAAGGCTGGTGATGGACTTAATGGTCATGTCAGTTAGGGACCCTGTGCCCCCTCCCCGCCCTTTTTCTTGAAGCAGTCTTAAATTCCTAGGACATCAGTTTGTCTGTCTGTCTGTCTTGTCTGTCTGTCATCTATCTGTTTTGCCCCTGACCTTCGATTCTTTCATTCTACTGTTCTGTGTCTGTGAATGAGTGGTTAGCCAAATTATAATTAAGTGGTCTCACTGTGTGCTGTGTGGTACAGGCTGGCCACGAACTTGAGAACCTCCTGCTGCGGTTTCCCAGAAGTGCTAATTTTTACCTCTCTGTTCACTGAACTGGTTTCTCAAAAGACAGCAAACCCTGTGTCATGATTTCCTAGGCACGTAGGACGGTGATTGATGTCTGATGAGCATATATTTTCGAATGAACGACGTTATTCTCATGTCTTCCTCACCTTTCCTCATCTCAAGGCGCCTCTTTATATTCCTTCACAAACTGATATAATTTTACAGAGTATAGATGCAAATACCGATTCTCATCATCTCAAGTAGTTTTTTTCCCCCCTCAATCATTGAAATAAATACTAGACTGTGAGCTTTACATGGCCCACTTAGCAAAGGGACTTGCTATCAAGCCTGAGTTCAATCCCTAGGACCCATATGGCAGAGGGCAAGTACCAATACCTACCACTTGTTCTCTCTCTCTCTCTCTCTCTCTCTCTCTCTCTCTCTCGCGCGCGCGCACACACACACACACACACACACACACACACACACACACGCACACACACACACACACACACGCACACACACACACACACACACACACACACACACACACACACACGCGCGCGCGCACCATCAAGAAATAACCCCTGGAGGGGCTGTTTAGTATTCACACAGTTTTATCTCTCTTTTCCCCCTCTTGTTTGAAGTTTCATTTACAAAGCATGGCTTAAACAAAGGCAGGAAGGAAGCCTTGGGAGAGACCATGAGGACAGGAAGAGCTGGATTTGGCTTGATTTTCGGCAGTACTGAGCTTTGAACCCAAGGTCTCCTGTGCACTAGGCCACACTTCTGCCACCGAGCTATAGGTTCAGTTCTTTACACTTTTGTTTTAGGTGGGGTCAAAATTGCATCCTAGGCTGGCTCTGAATTCACTCTGCAGTTCAGCGGGGACTCGATGCCTGCCGTCCTCCTTCCTCAATTCCTAGGTATCTGGGATTGCCTGGTCACACCACCAGGTCTGGCTGGTCATCCCTTCATTGTTTAACACTTTTGTGTGTGAGTGTTTGCCTGCATGTGTGCTTGTGTACCACATTTATGCATCGTTCTGTAGAGGTGGGAAGAGGATGTCAGGTCCCCTGGAACTAGACTTACCAACAGTTACAAGAGGCCATGTGGATGCTGAAAACCGAGCCTGTGTCCTCCAAAAGAGCAGCCCGTGCTTTTAACCATGGAGCCATTTCTGTAAGGCCTTTGCTTGTGTAAAGCCTTTGCTTTTAATGCCTTGTGTTACTTTAATATACCAGGCCTGGCTTAGCCATTTTGTAAACTCCACCTTGAAAGGTTTATGGGTCCTGAGATGCTACTGCTCATCCAGTCCACATTATGAACTTCATTTTGGGATTTGTTTATATAGGTGTATTTTGGAATTTTCTGTAATTTAAGTTATTTTGATTTTCACTACGTGTTTTCTTTAGCTCTCTTTAAATCTTCATTTATTGAAAAGTTGTAAACTTTTTTCTTTTTTTTTTTTTTTTTGCCGTCCTCAAATTCCCTCTGTAGACCATACTGGCCCTGAACTCACAAACATCCAACTGCCTCTGCCTACTGAGTGCTGGGACTAAAGGCCTGAGCTACCACCCGGCCAGTTTTAACCCTCTAAATAGTTAAGGGAAAGCCTTTTCTCAGACAGCAAAGGGGCCCTCTGTTCCAGGGCTCAGGTGGTGACCATAACACTTATTGCCTGAGGCTAGACTATCACAGCAGGTTTGAGACCGGCTTGTGCTCCATAGTGAGTTCAGGTCTAACAACAACCAAGAAATCATATTAGCCAGTGTGTGGGTAGAAACGTGACAACATTGTTAATTCATCTGAAGTCTTAGACTAAACATAAGGAGTTATATGAATGAGTTGGGCCCAGCCCTTGGAGGGAGGCAGGATTACAGTGCTCAAGTTTGATAGCTAATGTGTGATGAGCCCTTCCTTTTCTTTTTTTCTTAAAAAAATGTACACACTCACATGCAGACACATGTAGCATGTTGACACACGCTTTTTGTTTTGAAAGAGGATCTTGGCTGGAGCTGGCCTGGGACTCACTTGCCAGGTGAGTCCACTAGCCTCAACCTTGCAACCCCCTTGTGTTGGCCTCCCAGCTGCCATTGCAGGCGGGAGCCACCAGCCCCAGCTGAGCCTTATCTATACTCTAGGCAGACTTCTAATCGGCTCCTTCTTTCTTACAATCTGAGTTTCGTTTGTTTTTCCAGCCATGTTTGGAGAGAACATCCTATGACCCTTACTGGTTTTTGTGGTTCTGAGGGAGAGGGGCCAGAGATGAACCTGGGATGGGGGCTGCCATTTGGGTTCAGAGAGCCCTGGATGCTGAGGGGGCTGTCTAGGCTTAGTGAGATAAGGTAGTGGAGGGTTCTTGGAATAGATGTGGTTGAGTCTGTTTCAGCATGCCTGTCTTGGGGCTGCCTGGATACACTAGGCATTGGGGGGAGTGGGGGGGGGGGACGACCCTGAGGCTGGAAGGAAGTTCAAATCTTTGAGAAGGCAGTTTGGTTATGCTGTGGTGGGGAGGGAATTCAGACATAGCTTCTTGGTAGAATTGACAGTCCTGCAACAGATACAGAAGATTAGTTAATATCATTGTGGAGTTCCCAATTTGGGCTACTTAAGGGAAACCCAGTCAAGATGGAAAAGAAGCCCAAAGAGGCAGTTCCATTGTTTTTGGCTTAAATTGTTGTTATTGTTTTCTTAACTTACTTATTTTATTTATATGGGTACTTTTGTTTATATTTTATTTATATGGGTATTTTATTTATGTGGGTGTATGTGTATCTGTATACCAGAAGACAGCATCAGACAGTTGTGAGCTACCGTGTGGGTGCTAGGAAGTGAACTCAGGACCTTTGGAAGAGCAGGGTGTGTTCTTAACCACCGAGCTATTTCTCTAGTCCCTTGTTTTTGTGTGTGTGTTTTGTTTTTTTAAAATAAAACAACTCAGGCCCCTTGGAAGGGCGGCAAGCATTTATAACCACTGAGTCATTCCCCCCCCCCAAGATTTAGTTTTGATTGGTTAAACTTAGGGTGTTGGTGCTAGTTGTGGGGTGTGGGGAGGGAGGGAGGAATAGGAGGCAGGTGGAGCAGAAGGCAGGACTTGCCTGGGCAGGTCTGCAGAGTGGAAAGCAGAAACAACAAGTGTTAAGTCCCAGGGAAAACTTAAGGCACATCATGAAAAGAAGAGTAGAGAAAGCGTGGACAACTGGGACAGACACCGAAAGGGAGGACATTTCTTAGTTTTCCAACAGAAAAAAACCTCCTGCCTAAAATTCTGCTTCATTTGAGCTAGCCTAAGAAGAGTGTGTTTCATAGGGGTAAGAGACTGTGAGAATCAAATCTCAATCAAATTGTAACACAGTCTTGGGGCATGTACTGTATTTTTAGGTGTTGCTATTGGATGATAACTCCTGTTCCATTCAGCTCAATGCAGTCTCATCATCTTCTTTTTTTTTTTTTTTTTTTTTTTTTTTTTTTTTTTTTTTTTTTTTTTTTTTTTTTTTTTTTTTTTTTTTTTTTTTTTTTTTTTTTTTTTTTTTTTTTTTTTTTTTT